>PVKY010005257.1:0-17754 GCA_004027775.1 Bradypus variegatus
GGAGGAGTTACTGCTAATGGGTACGGGGTTTCCATTTGGGGTTTGATAAAAAATGTTATGGAATTATATGTGGCAGTGGTTGCACAATATTGTGAACATACCAAAACTCACTGAATTATACACTTAAATGGTTAAAATGGTGAAGTTTATGTTATGTGAATTTTATCTCAATAAAATGAATTTTTCAAGAAAAAAAAAAGTTCTTGTCCTAGTAGTGGCTAGTGTGATGTTCATGAAATTGTTAAATGGTATCACCTCCTCAGCTGCAGATATGGGGATGGGCCATTTACTGTTGCCTGAAATCGTTATAGCATTGGTGTTTCTGTGGAACAGGAAAATAAAATCCATTTTTAGCTCAGTCCCTAATGAAAAAATAACTCCTCCTAGGTCTGAGCTAGGCCTTGAGAGGCCTGGTTACCACTCTTGCTCTTGGAACCCTGCCCAGCCTCCGTGTGAACAGGGCCAGGCTAGCCTGCTGGAGGGTGAGAGACTACCCAGAGCAAAGGAAGGCCATCCCGGCGGAGGTTACCCTAGGCCAGTCAGGCCCCTTTTGACCTGCCTGCTGAGTGGGCTGATCAAAGACCCATGAGTGAGCCCAGCTGAGACCAGAAGCTTGGGCCGAATTGCTGACCCATATAAATTACTGTGGTTTTACATACTGAGTTATGAAGTTTGTTACACAGCAACAGCTAAATGGTACACTCTGCTAGGGAGGCCTGGTCACATCACACGTTTCACACCTGTCTCAATTTTGGAGCTGTCCATTTCTTCCCTGGCATCCTTAGCTTCCCTAGCTCAGTGTCTTTGTGCAGCGGTTGAGGGCTTGGGCACCGTGATCACAGACCTGGGCCTGAATCTAGGCTCTTCTGCTTATTGGCTGTGTAACCTTGGGAAAGTCACTTGCCTCTCCCTGAAACTTATTTTCTCACCTGTAAAACATGGAAAATAATATCACCCATTTTGATGCTTCTGGTTGCTTATCCAGTGTCCATTCCTGGACCTCACACTTTCTTCCAAATAGAAACCTGATTTTATTCAGGTGTTTAACATTCTTTATATAGGAGAGTCAGGAGGTGGTTCATTATTGGTACAACTAATCTTGGAAATTCCATTATCCTTGCCAGTGATTGGTTTGAGAGAGTATGTGATTAAATTCTTACCGATGAGGTGAAATACGCTTGTGTGGAGGAGGTTCTGGGAAAGACTTCACTCTTCAACAGAAGCTAAAGGAAGAAGTGATCTGCTTTTCCTTCTGAAGACTGCGTGGTCTGGATGAGAGGCCTGGAACCATGGCAGTCATCTTGTGGTTGTGGAGGGACTTATTTGGGGGCAAAACCAAAGCCCTGAGGAAGGCCAAAGGTGTGGGATGGAAAGAACTTGGGTCCATGAACATGTCACTAAACCACTGAAACCCCAACGATGAAGTCACCCTATCTCGCAGCTACTTGTTATATGAGATAATAAATCTCCTTTATTGTTTCAACCTGTTGCTTGTTTACCAAAGCATCATAAATGATATATCCCTTAACACAACACAGAGCAAGCCCTCAATAAATATTATATATAATAATAATTGTTGTAATTGTAGTGGCTTCTTTTCTTCAACTGTTAAGTGGTTTCAGATCTCACAAATCTTGGAAAAATAATTTACTGAATCCTACTCACTCTATGGTACTTTTCTCTTTACTTCTGACTCTAGTTCTAGATCGGGGATCAGCACTACTGCCCAAGGAGACCAATCTGTCCACTGCCTGTTTTTATAAATAAAGCTTTATTAGAACATAGCCATGCCCATTCATCTATGGCTGCTTTCACATCACAATGTCAGAGTTGAGTAAAAGTAATTGCAATAGAGACCCTATGGCCTGCAAAGCCTAAAATATTTACTGTCTGTCCCTTTACATAAAATGTTTGCTGACCCCAAATATAGAGCAAACTCTTCACCTCCTCAATAAAAGTTCACCCGGGGACCTAGATAACTATGCAGATTGCAGCCTCCACCCCAAAGACTCCACTCCACTGGATGTGTTAGGTAGGACTCTTGCAGGCAGGTGACTGAAAACCTGACCCAAACTAGGTGACGTTGAAAAGGCAGTTTATTTTCTAGTGAAACATTCAGTGCAAGAGTACTGTCTGGCTTTAGGGATAGCCAGACACGGGGCTCAAATGGTATTATCGGGGTCATATTTCATTCTCTCCTTCTCTTGGTCCCTTTTGTGTTGACTCCAGCCTTGGTTCTGCTATTGTGGGGCCACAGGATGCCTTTACTTCCTAGTTCATGTCCAATGCAAAAGAGGAAAAATCTTCGCCTCAACATTTTCATAAAACTTTGGGGAATCACTGTAACTGACTTGATCTAACCACTGAAAAATACACACAAGAAAGCAACTGATAGTTCCCTTCTTACCTTTTATATTTTATGTATTGTTCCCTTGTTGGTCATCTGTCTTCCTCTGCTAGCATAGAAGCTCTAAGAACAATGCTTAGCACCAAGTGTATGCATAATAAATATCATTTTGGGTAAACTAATTGTATAAATATATTTGATTATATATTATAATTGAGATCATTCCTCACATAATTTTTTTTGTTTTCTGCTTTAAACAATTTTATATATTTATATTATGAACATCCTTTCTGTCATTCAGTCGACAAAGTATGAAACCCTGTACAGAAAGGATACATACCATGTTCATGATGGTTGTTGCCTCTAGGGAGTGAGGAAGGGATAGGAGTTTTCATTTTTTTAATGTAAAATTATCTGAAGAAAAAAATAGTCCTTTGGAAACTTGATTTTCAGTGGCTGCATTATAATCTTTACCCAATCTCTGTTTGTACATTTATATTGATTTCAATTTGTTGTTCTTGTAAATAGTTTTGGGATGAATAACCTAGTTATATAAATCTTTTGGCATACTTCTGATTATTCCCTTAGAATAGAACTCCAGGAATGGAATTATAGGGTATAATGTGTTTTGATATTTATTTGGAAATGCCTTTCCAGTAAGATGAAACCAATTTAGTGGGTAGGATTTTAAACCTGCAATAGCCAGTCATAATAAAGGAATGGCTACGAAGGGTCTAATACCGCAAGATAATTCAGAAATTTGAGTCCTAGTGTGTTTATGAATCTTGGTAGGTAAAAGACTCTTCTTGCTCCATAAATGTCTCCAGAATTACAGAATCAGCTTTCCCAGGAAGTACACTTAAACATTTTCCTCTGTCATTTGGTAAATACTAAATGACATTGTTTTATAATATCCTGACATTCATCTTGAGTCCTCTCTGAATGAAAAGTAGAGGGAGTTTGCTTCTTACTCCTTACATATGGAGGGTTGTCAATTAATGTAATTCTTTTGACTGCTTGCCTCATTTAAAAAAATAATTTATTTATTTTTGTGGTAAAATATATATAACCTAAAAACAATTTTAGCCATTTTAAGTGGACAATATTTTGACATTAAGTAGATTGACAATATTATATAACTTTCATCACTCTATTCCCAGACTAGTTTCATCATCCCAAACCAAAGCTCATACTGTTTTAGCAATAACTCCCCATTCCCTGCTCCTCCCACCCCACATAACCACTATTCTGCTTTCTGTCTCTGTGAATTTGCTTATGCTAAGAATTTCATATAATAGAAATCATAGAGTATTTGTCCTTTTGTGCCTGGCTTATTTCAATCAACATCATATCTTCAAGGTTTATCCATGTTGTAGCACGTACCAGCATGTTTTTTTCTTTTTACAGCTGAATAATATTCCATTGTTATGAATATTACCACATTTTGTTTATCCATTTGCCTATTGATGGACAAGTGAGTTGCTTCCACATTTTGGCTATTGTGAATAGTGCTGTTATGAACATGGGCATTTGAGTATATGTTTGAGTTCCTGTTTTCAGTTCTTTGGGGTATATATCTAGGAGTAGGATTGCTAGCTGGGTCATATGGTAGCTCTATGTTCAACAGTTTGAGAAATGGCCAAACTGTTTTTCACAGCAGACTACCTTTAAAGATGTCAGAAAGCTACCTAATTTTCTTCATTGAAAGGGAATTGAACAAGGTAGATGATCTTTAGTGGCTTTCCCAGTCACTGATCTATAATTAAATTAAAACAGTATTATTCTCAGTAGCATATTAACAAACACAGTCACACTAAAATATAATTTATTAAACAAGAAGTCATTTATATTATGTAAAAGGCTTACATTAGATCCTTACCCATTTTGACAGGCAGCCACACTGGAAAGCAGGTGTCTACTGAGGGTCTGAAGGTGAGAGGCAACTGACCCCAATGGGACAATGGGGACAGTACCTGAAAGATGAGAACATTGAGTACTTTGGTGGAGCAGAGGAGGAGGAGGAGGAACAAATGAAAATGAAAAGGTGGGCAGCAGCTTGACAATGCCAGGAATGCCACACTAAGCTGTCTGGACTGGATCTGAAAGGCAACAAGCAGCCACTGAAGGATTTTAAGCAACAGTTTGACCTTGACCCATCAGCATTCAAGCCATGTTGACCTCATTCTGGCCCGTATTCTCTGCATTACCCGTAAGGACTGCATCGTACAAATATTTCCACATCTCCTCCCACCCCACCCTTAAAGAATCATGTTGTAGCTACTACAGTTTTATTTTGAAGATGATTGGATGTGACTCTTTTTTGAGTCTGTTCATGTTGCTCAGTGGTCCGGAGCAGTTGCTGTGGAGTGACGCACCCACTCCCTTTCCCCCGAGGCTGAGGCTGCTACCTCATCCTGAAAAGATGTGCTGCTTAATGATATCAGCTTACAGCAAAACATGCACAGATAACTGTTCAAACATTTAATTGTAATACTTCCATGCTTAAATCACCAAGTTGGCTTTGGAAAGTATGAAATCTCTTCAAATTACATTCTCCTTTAACTCAAAACTCACAATGTAACAGGCCAGTTTGTATACTTAAGACATTTGAAAGTACGTGGGCACATAGACATGGCCCAGATTTATACGATTTTCTGTTTTTTATAAAAGCACAGTATTATCAATGCACTGGATAATGAAAATCAGCATGCAATGTAGTGTTAACTGGGTAGTGTGTGGAAGGGCCTTAGAGTTCATCTAGTCCAGCTTTCTACTGGACATGTGAATCTCCTGTACATGTATGTCCCATCCTACGACTTAGGCACAAGGCAGGCTGGTCAATGTAGAGCAAAACCCGGTAGGTGGGGTAGGGACTGGATGAGGGTCCTGGCACCAGATCTTCCCTCTCTCATGATGGTTAGACAGTTGTTATTGAATGAGCTGTAGAAATTGGTTGGAGAACTCGGTGGGTAAGGCAAGGTGTAATGGGTGATTCAGGCAAAGTTTGGCACTGGGGAGAGGAGAGTCCACTGGTGGAGAACCCAGTTGGTGGTGAACACTCTAGAGGTAGGTGGGTGGGTGGGATGTTCAACATTCTCTGGGTCAGCACTGTCCAAAAGAAATATGATGCGAGTCATATTTGTAATTTCAAATTTTCTAGTAGCCACATTAAAAAAAAGTGAAAAGAAACATCAAATCAACTTTAATACTATATTTTATTTAATCTGATATATTCCAAATATTTTCATTTCAATACATCAGCAGTATAAAAAAATATTAAGATATTTTTGCTTTTTTTTCCATGCTAAGTCTTTGAAATCCATTGTGTATTTTACACTTAGAGAACATCACTAGCCATATTTCAAGTGCTCAGTAGCCATATGTATTAAACAGTCTTGCTCTAGTTTCCAGAAGTGCTGTCCCTGGATGGTGGGATTCAACAGGCTGGGTTGCAGATGAAACTCCAGTTCTGAAAAAGAATACAGGCAGGAGCAAGGCAGACAAAAGAGGAAGAGCACAGAACAAGGGATTCTGAGTAGAGACAAAGTGAAAGCAGTGAGCATAGACCCACTTAAACTCGCTTAAATAAGGGTGGGGTGGTTATTCTCATGGTGAGAGCTCTTGAAAATGAAGTGTAAGAATTATATACCTGGGCCAGGAGTACTGATAGGAAATTTGTCAGACAATGACTCCCTTTGTCTTCCTCTTTAGGGTTACAAAGCCTCTTATCTTAACTTCTCTCTGTCTGCTTTCTTAGACTCTTTATGCAGGCTCATTTCCTCTTTTATTTATCTACTTGAACATAGCTCATTATAGCCTTTAAATGGCTTCCTCAACCCTAACACTCAGACCTCTCAACTCAGCTTCCCAGACTAGTGCAACCTCTCCGTGTCTCTATTTCAGGGTCCAAGGAGGGAAAATCTGATTGGTCTGCTTGGATAACTGGGCTTTGGTTCAATCAGCTGTGGCCAAGCTTACCTAATACAAACTTGGTTACCCAGGCTCATGCCTTGTGTTGGCAGGGGTTCTCAAAGTGGGTTCTCTGTCCTAGCAGAGAATTTGTTAGAAGTGCAAATTCATGGGCCCTACGCTGATCTACTGAATCAGAATCTCTGGAGATGGAGCCCAGTTAACTGTGTTAGAGCAATAGGTGAGGGCAGATTTTCTCACAGGGGGCTGTGGGTAGGGACTGCCATCTCAGTGCACTAAGGTAGAGGGCTAGAAGGCAGGAGTCGAGCAGGTGGCATGGGGAGCTCAGACCCGGAGGACAGGTCAGGGGTGTGATCTCAGCTTCTATCAGTGGCAACCAGGTCTGATGGGAGGGGGTCAGGGAAGTGGTCGTGGGAAACAGCTTGGAATGTGACTTAATCCCAAACTCCATCAGAACAGACTGTACATGAGGGTTTCTAGTGGACCTACATTTGAGTTTGACAACAGCAAGTATATGGGGGTTGTAAGCTGATTTGGAGGAAGCTAGAACTAAATATTAAATTAAATTTAATTAAACTCAAGATATTTAAAAAATGAAAGAGTTGAATTTTACACAACAGTGTAAACTGTAAACTGTGGAGTATCTGATGTTTGCTTTTTCCATAGCGCAAAAACTATATTAAATTTGAAATTTACACTACAAAAATAGCTTCATAGGAGAACCATTATAAATATAACCTCACTTCAGACAGATTTTTCATTACTGCAGACAACTCTTTTATGTAAAAATATATTAATGGCTTGAGCAGAAGAAAAATATCCATTACAGATGGTAAGCATTTTCTTGCAAAGTCACATCAAATATAACATTAGCCTTGGAACATGGACACGTGTTAAAAACACAAAGTTTAAAACATTCTTATGTAATTCATAGATTTTCACTGATGGTCTAGGATATCATACAAAGAGTACAACTTTGATTAGCAAAATCTGTTAATTAAAGAGTTGAAAACTTTTGCTCAAAAATGCTATTAAATGAATTGTTACGGCATTTTCATTAAGTGACATTTATGGAAAAGACATGTTAAGTGGTTGAAATAGGTGGAGTCAGTATACTTGAGACAGATGCTTAAAACAATAATTCAATAAAAGTGTCCAATTCTACTTTGTCTACAATAAAAAGTCTTTGAAAAGATTTTCTGCAATTCTATACCCATCAGAGGTATGTACAGGTACAATTTATGTTGGAAGTGGATTTCTATTTTAGGAGGAAAGCAAAGGGTGAATTTCTTAAGAATTGTTTTTCCTCTCTATTTTCTCAAAAATCTATCTAAAAAATGTATTGCCATGATGAAAACAATACTATGCATCTAATGCTGAAACTTAATCAAATGAAAGTTTAGCTTTCCTTTGTGTGATTTAGGATAATGCAGTTTTTCTCAATGTGTGATCCCAGGACCAAACATCATCTGTATCACCTAGGAACTTGTTAGGTTTGCAAATACTCAGGCGCCACCCTGGACCAACTCAATCAGAAATTTTGGAGATGGAACCTGCAATCTGTGTTTAACAAGCTCTCTAAGTGATTCTGATGTACCAAAAACTTTGAGAATCACAGGATAGCGGTCCCCAAACCTGGTTGTGTATCGGAATCCCCTGTGGAGCTTTCTACAAATATTACTTAGCTTGTGCCACAGGACATTCCTATTCAATAAGTTTGGGATGAGCCAGGGACCCTGTATTTTCAACCCCACACAATCCTATTTGGAAGCCATTCATTAAAAAGTTAAAAAGCGCCACTGATGAAATTCAATCCAGGTTGTGATAAGATCCTTCCCTACCTTTCTTTCATTTTTCTTTTTGGAAAAAGTCTCTTCCACTATACTAACTTAAATAATTTTTCTTTCTCGATATCTTCAAGGCCTTGTATAGTGAGTGCTTGGTAGATAGAAAGAGTTCAATAAATGTTTGCTGAATGAATGGCATGGGAATATTTTGCTGGGTAGTTAGAGAATGTCCCTATCTTCATGTCCAATGCTATTTCCCTTTTCTCAAAATAACTTTTTATATGAGATTCCCAATCCCCACCCACCCCTGTTCATTTTCTTCTTTGTCCTTCTCAAGTTCTTCCTGTCATTTTGGTGGTTCCCTGCTGATTTCATTGTACTGTATACTTTAAACATGCTCCCAAGGGGGAAATATATATATGTATTTTTAAAAAAGACTCCTGACATTGTGCCCCAAAATCTCAGGAGTCTGGTTCTGTACTAGCTAAGGCCACTGAGAGAGATGCATTCAATATGATTTCCAGTTAGTGCTAATGTATTTTATTTTGTCATTTATTTGACTTCATTTGAAAATTTTACTTTATTTTTATTAGGTATTTAAAATCAATGTCAAATAATATTTAACATGGTAAAGAAAAGGATAATAATAAAATGAACATCCGTGTACTCAGCTTAACAAAAAGATTATTACCAGTATATTAAATGGTTTTAAAGTATTCTTATCTGAATCTTTTGTTTTAAACAATAGAATTTAAATGTATACAGAGGCAAGCCTAAACAGAGCCCTTCTCTGTACATTATGCATGTATACATTTTTCTGTGTTGTCATTGTCACATTCACTGTGAATGTACTGCTTTAAACTTCACAATAGGTTTTGTCTGTCTTGGCTCCCCCATCAGGTTCTGAAATCCCAACTACTATCATTTAGTACAAATTACCTTAGTGGGTGGTTGGAACAAAGTGTGTGTCATAAGAGTAAGGCAAATGCATATGTATGTGTCCATTTGCTAAGTTTTATTGCCATTATCCAGCCTCTTAAATTGTGATAGCAGCTATTCAAACTGAATGGTGTCTTTTCAGATCTTTGGTAGCATAAAGAAGCATTTTTAAGGATCTTATTCACTGTTCTGCTTATAGTAGGCACTCAGTATTTGTTGAAAGAATTTCTAGCACTGTCCCTCATGTTTCTAGTTTGACTTCTAGAACTTTATGTAATTATTTGGATCACTTTAAATGGAGGAGTGTATCCAGACTGATGAGATGCTCATGGAGCTAATTTCATCTGGAGAATGAAGTGACTTCACTGATGAATTAAAAGCAATGCCTGACACTGAATTAGGATTAAAATATATTAGACCTTATTAAACATTTAAACTTGCAACATTTAAACTTACAACAGCTTAAGGAAAATTAACAGTGCAAAAAATCCCCCCCATCCTGTCACTCTTACTGTTTTCATTGCACACAGATAATCCTGCATGTATACATGCAGCTTTTTACTATGCTTTTAAACTTTGCATTATTTGTAAACTCTTCCGTATTATATGAATTTCACAATTGCCATTTAAATGGCTGCATAAAGTCTATCCTGTTGGTTTAATATAATTCACCATAAAGCTGTCCCCTCATCCCCGTCTTTTGTTATTAACAGAACATTTTCTGTATAGGCCTTTTCTCTTCTTCAGAATTGTTTTTCAAAAAAATTCCTAGGAGTGCAGTTAGGGGGTCAAAGGATAAGGTACACTTATTTTTATTTCATTTTCTGTTTTTTCCTTCTGAGGAAATGCAGTACTGTATGAAAAGTTTTTCATACATTGCTATCCAAGATTTATCTTAACAATCCTTTAAGTCTTTCCATCGTCCTGTCCTTGAACTATAACTGGAAAAAGAGCCTGAGCAGGTAGGTAACCTGATCTCGTCCACCAGGTGAGTACGGGATGGCTGCAATACCAGGAGCAAAGCACCCTGGGGATTTGTTGGAAACCTCGGTGTGGGAATAAGTGTTTCTTCCTTCGCCCGAAGGACGCTAAATTCCCAGAGAGAACTCCCGGCTCTAACTTTGCTCATCCTAGCCTCTCAAAGAGCAGTGAGCCTCTAATAAGTGCAGTCTGCCCTTCGCGAATAAAAGCTTTCCTTTAAGGGGACTGGACACTAACTTCCCTCCTGGTGCCACAAAGCTGCTGCCATCAACACTTTTGTCCTTTGTCCGCAACCTCCTCAAGTTCTGACTGGGACCCTCCGCTGCTACCCCCACCCCCGCCCCCGATCGCCCCAAGTAGGAAAGACTGCATGCCTCCAAGCGCACCCCCTCCCTGACGGCTGCGCCCAGGCCAAGCCCGGGCTCCACGCCCTGCCCTTCGTTCGGCACGCCCAGGCCCCGCCCCGCCCCAAGCCCCGCCTCCTGCCTCCCGCCTCCTCTCCGCCCCCTCCCAGAGCCGACTAGTGGTGGCGGCAGCCAGGACTGGGTTCCCTCAGACAAGAGGGCGGGTGGAGGAGGAAGCGGCTGAGCGCCGAACTGTGCTCCAGCACAACCGAACACCGCCCGCCTCAGTCGACTAGACCCGTCGAGACCTGGGCCTCGCCGAGCAGAGAGGAGGGAAAGGCCGAAGGCGGCTGCGTGGAGGCGCGGGCGGAGGCGGCGCGGCCGGCCGCGGCTGCCGCTTTGTTGTGCTGCCCGGGCAGAGGAAGGAGAAGTGGGAGGAGGGGGGAGCTCGGCGTCCTGCTCCCTCCGCGGCTCATGGCGACGACGCTCGGCACATCCGGGACCCTCCGGCCGCGGCGGCCGCGTCGCCGGTTGCTCGGGCCCCAGCCCCGGCGGCTGTGGTGACTCCGCCGCGCCTCGCCATCGCCTCCGCCCCGCCCGCCGCCGGCCCCGGTCCTCGCGCCTGTGCCGGAGCCCTGCCGCCGCCCCCGCCTCGGGGAACATGTCTAACCCCGGAGGCCGGAGGAACGGGCCCGTCAAGCTGCGCCTGACAGGTGAGGCGGGGAGCGGGCGGCGGGGCCCATGCCCGGGCCGCCGCGGGGTGGGCGAGCCGGCGGGGGGCTGCCTGTGGTCGTGGGAAGGGCCAGGGTCGCGATCAGTGGTGAGTTGGGGGCCGGAGGTGTGGGAAGGCCTAGATTTGGGAGAGTAATTGGAAAAACCACTCGCTCTTGTTTGTAAATTCTTTAAAAAGTCATTGATGTCTCGAGGGTCGACCGTAGTGAGGAGGGGTAAGCCAGTTTGGATTCCTTGGGAATTTGAGGTAGAAAAGTCTTGGCCGGGGAACGCTGCTTGCTCTCCTTGGGCTTCGGGGAGCAGCTCCTAGCCTGTTGCCCAGGTGGGGTCTTTGAGGATGAGGAGCTCCTGTGGCGGGGATTATTGAATCCGGTTGCTGACTGCGCGCAGTAAACACTCCTTAAAGATGGAGCGCTTAACGGGAGTGTGTGTGTGTGTGTGTCCCCTGGTTAACTTGTACACCCACATGCCCGCGTGTGGAAGCCTTTACTCTCTGCTGCCAGACCTGAAATGAACGTCTTTGGGAGGTGAGAAGGCTGAGGTTGCCTTTTCCTGAGTATCTGCCTGATCCGACGACTCAAGCTCATTGAGCACTCGGTGTTTTGGAAGTGTTAGGTTTGCATATTTTGGGTTGTTCCTTGCAGGCCGCGGCACTTGTGTCTCACTTCTAAGCCTAGACCTGCTTTAAAAACACAATTAAAATTAAAAAAAAATTTTCTAAGTATGTGCTCATACCAACTTTCAAGAGAACTTGCTCTCATACCACCCCTCCCTCCTTGCTTTTTCTGAAAATTGCCAGTGGAAAAAGAATGTCAGGAGGAGTTGCTAGATAGTTGGCTAGATACAATTTAAAAGTATTTATGATTCCAGGTGCATTAAAACTTCAGGATTATAGGTACATTTTGTTTTAAGTGCCATATTTGGTATTCTTACAGGGACATGTTACCCTATTTTAAGGAAAAAGTAATAATTTTGGTTAAAAAGTGTAATTGAAGTCAATATGGTACAAGGTCACCATTCACCATTAATAAATTATCCATGTTTATATTCCCATGTGTGGTGAGAAAGATAGTTTTCCTTACAGGATTTGTGTGTGTGTGCGCATGTAAGAATAAATTATTTATATTTGCCTACACTAGACTTTTGAGATATTCTTGGGCTAATTTTGGAATTGAATACTTGTGTGTCACATCCCAGTCCACTGGCTGAACTTTTTGAGATAAAAACTAACTTGCAGTGAATTTGGTATTTGATAAATTAGCCTGAATATATAGATTGGCTGCAATCTTTAAAATATATTTCTTTCATGACAGATTTACTTTCCCTAGGGAAAATGGCAAAGAATCATTAACTGAGTGGTTCTTAATGGAAAACTGGGATTGGGGGATGCATGTCTCCCCTCTTCTACCCATTCAGTTTCCTTATTTTCTCAGGAGTCAGTGGAAACCTTTATAAGGGATCTTTGTTGCTTTAGAGTTTATCTACTGCTGTTCCCTGTCTGGTGTTAGTTCTGAGCCTTTGATTCTGGAAAGAGTCTGTGACTCCAGGTATGCTTTAAAAAGCATCAGAAATAGATTCTTGGCCATTTACTTCCCTTTAGGCTATATCTATATAGAGAAAATGAGGGAGAAAACAGGAATTTTGATTTTCTGCAGATAGAATGAGTTTGAGGTTTTTAATCGGAATCAATAGATCTTAAAAGTGTTTTTCTGTGGTTTCTTTACTATGTACGATACATTACAAAGATTCATGAATAAAGTGGAATAGACTGCAAGATTACACTTATTTATTTTAGGGGGGGGTGAGAGAGGGACCGTCCGACTAAATTTATAGAGTAATTTTGTATCTTTAGATTTTTCTGGGGAATTTTAAATACCCTGTGTCTTTGATTATTCCCCTTAATTGTTTAAGGTACTCTTAATTCCTTAAAACCATTGGGAATTTATCTTCTGATAGTCTTAACATTTGACAAAGTTTAAAAACATTGTTCTCCCCACTTTTGTTACATATGGTGGATTCTCTTTTGTTTTGCCAGGAAAGTTAACATGTTTTTCTTTCTTCATTTTTGTTCATCATTTACAAATTAGATGGTATAGATTTTAACAAATAGATCTCAAGAACTGGATTCAATTAGCAGCTTTTTAGGACATAAACATTAAAGAGTTAGAAGGAAAAGATTGTTTTGACTGACTGGATAAATGACAGGGCTGTGTTTGATGTGCGTCCAGGAATTGGTCTGGAACTGGTGCCCAACTTCTCAGTCTATCTTGAGAAGCCAAATAAAATATTTAACCTAGGCTTCGTTTTGTTAAAAAAATTTTTTTTTGATTCTTTGTTAAGACCTTAAGAAATGTTTGGCATACCTTTAGACTAAGTGTTTAACAGTACATTTAGATCCAGGTTCCATAATAGGGGGAAAATCACTTAAGAAAAGGCAGATCCTACAATAAATTTTTATTTGCTTTATAGTACTCTTGGGCTACAAGATGCTTTAAAATTAGTTCTCTGCTTTAATACCAACTAGTATTATAAATTTATAGAGTGCTTTTGATTCTAAGGTGCTTTTTGAATTGTAGTTACTCAATTATTTCCTAAATGTAGACATGTTCCTTTACTGAAAGGTAAACAATTCTTGCATGGTGACGTAGACACATCCTTTTATCTCTTGTAGTCTGTCCCTCTTCAGACAGGTTATAGAACTTGCCTAGTTGTTTCATGTAGTTTGATTTTCATTGGTTAGTAAAGTTTGTGTTTCTACTTTTTTGTGTGTTTCTACTTTTTTGTTGTTGGTTGAGCTATTACTATCAAAACATATTAACATCTCATATAACATTATTAAGGAATAAATTATTTTATGTAATTCAGTTTTCAAGGTAATTGAAGGGTCATACTTCAAGCACATAAGATTTTTATTTTAGCCATTTTTGACGAGTATTTTAAAGATGTAACATGTCTTACTCTTTTCAAATAGACCATACTTAACAGAACTTAATGTTTTACTTATGTTTTAATGTCATTATGAATATAAATTACTGTGCTGTTGTAATATGTAGTAGGAGGATATCATCATGGTCTGTAGAGAGAACTATTTGACCTTGGTTATGTGATGATAGATTGTTTAACTTTGTTCTTACTGTTTTTTCTCTCTGCCCGTATTTTTGTTTTCTGTTGTTTTCCGTTTTCTAAAAGTACTGTACCCTTGAAATATTACTGTTGTAATCGATTTTGGTATGTTTCCATGTGATTAATATGTTAATTGGTACTTATTAAGTGCCAGACACTGTATTAAGATTACATCTGTTATCACTTTTATTTCTTTCAATGGCTCTATGAAGTAGGGGAAACTGAGACATGGAGAGGTTAAGTACATGTCAGAACCTTGATTTGAACCTAAATTGTCTGTTTATAAAGCTGTTACAAGCTTTTAGAATATGTGTGGAAAAATAAAATAAAAAAAATAGAATCTATCCATTTGGAATTACCCCTGTCTCCAGCAATCTTTATCCATTAAATTCAACTCATCCTTAGAACTTTTCTCTGACTTAAATTGGCTATTTTCTCCTCTCATTTTAGGCTTTTGCTCTACTAGACCTAATTTTCTGAAGGACATTATCTAGATTGTAAGCTGCATGAAGACAGGATCCTTGTTTTAGTCAGTATTAAGAGCTTTTTGGCATTTTGTTGAATGAATGCTGGAGACGTTATAAGTAGTTCTATGGAGTTCTTTGCGGTTAACGCCTGGCTAGACATATAGGCAGGGACCAACGCATTTCGGACCTTGGTACGTTTTGCCAAGAAGTTTTTTTTTTTTTTCTTGTGATGGAGTCTGTAGAAGGATTTTAAGATTTGATATATTTGCTGTTCAGAAATGTTAATCTGGGGACAGAAGAAAGGATGGCCTGGCCTGGCCTGGGATGGGAGGAGTGAAGACTGGTTTTAGGATAACCTAAGAGACTAGAACAGCAACCATTGTTCCTATTTTTTTTCTGTGTTAATACTTATTTTCACATTTTGTTATAAATAATTGCTGTAAACACCCTGTTCATATGATTTTCGTTTTTTCCTTTTCTTTTTTTTTTTAAGTATATTTCAATAGAAATGGTGCTATTGGGTCAAAGGGTGTGGATCTTTTTAAGGCTCCTGATGATTTTTCACCAGGCTTCTTAAAAGGATTATGGCTATTTACAGCAGCAGTGAATGTGTCTCTTTTTACTATTCTATTACAAGTTTTGGTTATTGTTTTTTAAATTCTTTGCTAATCTCATAGCATATAGTATTTAAAATTTTTCTTGTGAAGTTGAATATATGTTTCTTAATTATGTTTCTCTCTTTGTTGACTTGTTTGATCTTGTCTTAGTGATGTCAGGGTCCAAGTGTTTTTCTTACTGATCTAGTTGAGATTTAAAAATATATTAAACTGTTGTCCTATTTGCTACAAATATTTCCCCAGTCTATTATTTTCTTTTTAATTTTGACCATTTTTGGACATGAGAACTTTGTTACTTTAGGGGTCAACTCTGTCCAGGTTTTCTCTTGTTTTTGCTATTCTGTACTTAGGAAGACCTTAAGAGGCTTGGTAAATATTTCATTTTGGTGTTTTAAAATGGTTTAAAAAAGATACCCCCCAATTGCTATTTCTTTCACCATAAATGTGATGTCTTTTTATTTTTATTAAATTAGTTGTGATAGTGTGAGATCTTTCTTGTTCTGTAGTGCCACGTTTATTTTATTGTAGCTTTATAATTTAGTTTAACGTTCTTTTTTTCTTTGTTACTTACTTGCTCTTCCATATGAACATTAAACTTAAGTTTAAAAAGAAGTTTCATTGAGATTATGGTTAGCATTGCATTACTTAGGAAAGAGGCATTTAAGTGTATTTAGTTTTCCCAACTGATAAAAGCATACTGTGTTTTTACATTTAAGATTTTGCTTATATTGCTCAGGATAGCTTTTTGTAAATTTCTCCCTGTGTTTAACTTTATTCCATCGTGTCATTTTTGTTGTATTTTTTTAATCTTTTATTGCTCGTATTTGGAAATGCAGTTATGTATTTTTTTATATCAACAATTGTGCTGAACACTAAGTCTAGTAGTATTTGATACTTGTTTTCTTATACCAGTATTAGTACTTTTTAGAGTTGAATGTTAACATTTAAAAATGTTCTTTATTCTTGGATATTTTCATTAATATATAATTAGTTGAACAGCGAGGAATTTTATGTTGGTTTGCTTTAGAATAGCTTCTTGAAGGTATTGACCACTAAAAAAATTATATTTAATGTAGTATTAAAAAATATCAAAATGTATCTTAAATTTGATTTGAAGTTTAGTTTCATTTCATGCTAAAAATTAACAGCAGACATAAAAGACAGAGCTTAGATTTTTAAATCTTAATTACTATATAGTAGTAATTACCATATAGATGATTACACAAAGGAAGGCATTTCTTTTTTCCCAAAAAGTTTCCTCATGCTCCTTCATAGTCAGTCTCCTTCTTCCCTATCCTCAGTCCTTGGCAACCACTGATCTGCTTTTTGATGAAGTAGAATTTTGATGAAGTAGTACTGTCTATCTGTCACTATAGTTTCTCCTTTTCTAGAATTTCATTTAAATGGATTCATGCAGTATGTAGCCTTTTGGGTCTGTCTTCTCTCACTTACTGTAATGTTTTTGAGATCCATCTATGGTGTCTATCAGTAGTTTGGTGTGTATCCTGAAGAGTATTGTATGGATATATTCTGCCATGCTTATCCACTTATAAATAACCCACAGACATTTGTTTGTTTCCAGTTTTTTTGCTAGAAATTATGAATAAGCTGTTACGAACATTTGAGTACAAATCTTTTTGTGGACACATTTTCATTTCTTTTGGATAAAAATACCCAGGAGTGGAATTGTTGGGTCATGTGGTAAGTGTTGTGTTTAACTTTTAAAAAATTAGCCAAACTTTTTTTATTTCAAAGTGGTGGGTCCCATTTGCACTTCTGTTAGCAATGTATGACAGTTCCAGATGCTCTCCATCCTTGGCAACACTTGCTTTTGTCAGTCTTTGATTTTAGCCATTCTAATTGGTATTTAGAGCTAACTCATCATAGCTTTAATTTTCATTTCCTTAAATACGGATGTTGAGCATCCGTATTTGAGCATCTTTTCATATGCTTTTTTGCCTCCATGTATCTTTGGTGAGCATATCTGTTCAAATCTTTTGTCCATAGTTTTCAAATTGCATTGTTTGTTTTCTTGAGTTTTGAGAATTTTTTTTTCTTCCCCATTTTCTCATTGGTGTCTTCTGAAGAACAGAAATTTAGAATTTTTCTGAAGTAGTCCAGTCTATCAGTTTTTTCTCTTACGGCTCATACTTTTTGGATCCTGGCTAAGGAGTCTTTTTCTAAACCCAGTGTTGTAGGGAATTTTTCCTATGTTTTCTTCTGTTTTGTTTATAGTGTTAGTTCTTAAATTTAGATCTATGGTACTTTTAATTTTTTAATATAGTGTGAGATAAGGGTTGAGGTTCAATTTTTTTGGTATATGGATATCAAATTTTTCTAACCCTATTGTTAAAACTGCTTTTGCCTCTTCCGTTGAATTGTCTTGGTACCTAAGTTGAAAATCAGTTGACCAAATACATATAGTTATGTTTCTAGACTCTGTTCTGTTCCCTTTATAAATTATCCTTTATAATTCTACACTGTTTT
>PVKY010005258.1:0-17752 GCA_004027775.1 Bradypus variegatus
AGAGTCTAGGAAACGTTTTATTTCTCCCTCCCCCATCTTTTGTGTTACTGTTGTCATACATTGTCTGCACATGTTCTAAACACAATACAATGTTTATTTTGTTTTAAACAGTTGATTATCTTTTAAAGAATTTTTTTAAATGAGAAAAAGTCTATTATATTGCCTTTTTCCAGTGGTCTTCATTCCTATGTGTACATCCAGGTTTCCACCTGGTATCATTTTCGTTCTGCCTAAAGAACTTTATTTAATAGTTCTTAGAGTACATGTCTGCTGGGAACAAATTCTCTTAGCTTTTGTTTATCTGGAAATGTCTTTTTTGAATAATATTTTCACTAGCTATAGAACTCTGTATTGATAGGGTTTTTTGTTCTTTTAGCACTTTTTAGCACAAGATGTCTTCTGGCATATGTTGTTTCTTACAAGAAATCAGTAGTAATTCTTATCTTTGTTCCTCTGTATATAATCTTTTTCTCTGAATTCTTTCAAGATTTTTCTCTTCATCACTGGTTTTCAGCAATTTGGTTATGATGTGCTTTGGAGTGGCTTTATTTATGTTTACCCTGTTTGAAGTTCACTGGGTTTTTTGGATCTATGGGTTTATAATTTTCATCACATGTGAACAATTTGGGGTCATTATTTCATCAAATATTTTTCTGTCCTAATCCTACTCCTTGTGAGACCTTAATTAGATATATGTTAGACTGTTTGATATTGTCCCACAGGACACAGAGGATCTGGTGTTCCTTTCCTTTTTCCTTTTTGGGCTTTAATGGGGATAGCATCCATTACTATGTCTTAAATTCACTAATCTGTGGTGTCTAATCTGCTATAAATCCCATTGAGTGAAATTTTTATTTCACTTATTGAATTTTTCAGCTCTAGAAGATTCATTTGCCATATTGCAAATGATCTTGTAAATGATTTTTACAAGATTTTGTAAATGATTTCCTTTAAATCTTTGAGAATATTTATAACAGGTATTTTAAAGTCCTTGTCTTATAATCCCTTTATCTTTGTCATTTCTGAGTCAGTTTCTATTGACTGACTTTTCTCTTGATTATGGATCACATTTTACTACTTGTTCCCATGTCTGGTTTTTTTTTTTCAGTTTTATTGAGATGTTTTCACACACCACACAAACCATCCAAAGTATAAAATCACTGGCTCACTGTGTCATCACATAGTTCTGCCTACATCCTCATAATCAATTTTAGAACATTTTCATTACTCCAGAACAGAAATAAGAATAAAAAATAAAACCCAAATCCTCCTATACCCTTTACACCCCCTATTGGTGACCCATAGTACTGGTGTAGTAAATTTGTTACTGTAGTCCATAGTTTGCAATAGCTACAGTTACCCGATATATCCCTCTATTATTATTTTTAAAATATGTAGTAGTTCATGCAAGAACTTATTTATATATATAGTGTTGATTGGTGACACATGACTTTAAACATCCACTTTCAATCAAATTCAGTTACAATATGACACTATTACTTATACTCCCAATAATGAGCTACCATCACTTCTATCCATTCCCAAACATTTTTCAACCTTGTTAACAATTCTGTACATATTAGGCAACTGCTCCCCCTTCTTTAGCTTTTGTCTATCTCTAGGTACCTTATATTCTACATTTTATGACTCTTGAATTTACATATTCTAGTTAGTTCATACTTAATAGTTTTTTACTAGATGATGAACATCATGAATTATGCATGTTTGAAGGTTGGATTTTGTTGTCCTCCATGGAAGAGTATTGGATTTTGTTCTAACAGCAGTTAAGTTACTTACAGATTAGTTAGAATTTTTTTCAAGATACGTTTGTTTCAGTTGTGGTAATATATATATAAAACACAAAATTTCCCATTTTAATGATTCTTAAATATACATTCAGTGACATTAATTCCATTCACAGTGTTGTGCTAACTACCATCACCATCATCCAGTACCAAGACTTTTTCATGACCCCAAAGAGAAATTCTGTACATATTAACTAATACCTTCCCACCCCCCACCCCTTGCTCTGCCCCTGGTAACCTCTAATCTGCTTTCTGTCTCTATGAATAGGCTTATTCTAGATATTTCATATAAGTGAAATCATAGAGTATGTGTCCTTTTGTGTCTGGCTTGACTTGATATCTTCAAGTTTCACCCATATTGTAGCATATATCAGAACTTCATTGCTTTTTATGACTGAGTAATATTCTGTTGAATGTATGTATCACATTTTGTTTAACCATTCATCTGTTGATGGACATTTGGGTTGTTTTCACCATTTGTGTACTGTGAACAATGCTGCTATGGACATTGGTGTACGAGTATCTGTTTGCATTCCTGCATTCAATTCGTTTGGGTATACACCCAGAAGAGGGATTGCCGGGTCACATGGTAGCTCTACTTTTAACCTTTTGCAGAACTGTGACACTGTTTTCCACAGTGGCTACACCATTATGTGTTCCCACTAGCAATGAGGGTTCCAATTTCTCCATGTCCTTGTCAACATTTGTTTTCCATTTATTAAATAACAGCCATTTTAGGGAGTGTGACGTGGCATCTCTTATTTCCCTGATGACTCATGATGTTGAACATCTTTTCATGTGCTTATTGGCCATGTGTATATCTTGTTAGGAAAAAATGCCTTTTCAAGTCCTTTGCCCATGTTTTAATTAGGTTGTTTGTCTTTCTATTGTTAAGTTGTAGCAGTTCTTTATATATTCTGGATATTAAACCCTTATCAGACATATGCTTTGTAACTATCATCTCCCACTCAGTAGGCTGTCTTTTCATTTCTTGATAATGTCCTTTAATGCACAAAGGTTTTTAACTTTAATGAAGTCCAGTTTAACCTGTTTTTTCTCTTTTGTTGCTTGTGCTAAATCATTGCTAAATCCAAGGTCATGGTTTTCCCTCTTCATGTTTTGTGCTAAGAGTTTTATGATTTTAGCTCTTATGTTCTAGGAATGTTTTTCAGCTTTGTTTGGACAGGGGTTTAATAGCTTTTATTGTAGAGATAGTTCCGCCCTACTATGAAAGCATGACGCTCCTGGGTTGCTGCTGAATGCCCAGTGTAGTCAGTGAGGACTCTCTACTCTGGCTGGTTGAGCTTGGGTATGTCCCCGCCCTGTGTGAGCTCTAGGAATTTTCAGTTCATAGTTCTCCAGTTGTTTGCTCTGCACCTACTGTGTATGTGGCTCCATATTCAGTGAGAGTCTCCGGATTCCGGAACTCTTCCCTGCCTAGGATGCTCCCCTCTGGGACTCTGCTCTGTAAATTCAGCTGCTTCAGCCTCCCCACAGTCTTAGCTCTGTCTCTTCAGCTCAGTGAGCTTGGCATGCTCTGCTTGCATTAGCAGTCATGACTGGCTTGGGTATTCCAGAAATGCAAGGTGGGTTTAACATTAGAAAATATATTAATGCAATTAACCACATTAACATGTTAAAGGAAAAGACATATATAATAATTTCAGTAGACAGGTGCAGAAAAATTATTCAGTAAAATTCAACAACTATCAATGATTAAAAAAAAAAAAAACCTCTTAGCAGACTAGGTATAGAAAGGAATTTCCTTAATCTAATAAAAAACACCTACTAAAAAACCTATAGCAGACCTAACACAAAATGGTAAAATGTTTAAAAACACCCCTTGAAAATCAGGAACAGGACAAAAATTACAGCTTTCACTGCTGCTATTCAACATTATTCTGAAGATTCCTTGGGGCAATAATATAATATGAAAAATCAAAGGTATAAAATTGAAAAGGAGGAAGTAAGGTTGTCATTTATTCATTCACAAATGTGTATTAAGCACCTACTATGTGCTGGGCATTGTTCAAGACACTGGGGGTAAGGCGTGGAAAAAAGAAACAAAATTCCCATCATGGAGCTTCACATTCACGACACAGGTAGAGAAGGGACAGGCGACATACAAAATAAAAAAAACTGAGTTAGGCTTTTAAAGGTGCCAAGTGCTACGGAGAAAAGAACAGCCAGAAGAGGGACAGAAGAGCCTTGCGTTGTGCGAGCTCAGGGAACACCCTTCCTCCCAAACCCGAATGGCACTCCATCATTGTAAAGCAGCGCTGGGCGCTGGGCAAGGGGTGAGAGAGCCCACGGAGACGGAAGAGGCTGGAGGGCGTGGGAGAGCAAGCCGGGGGGCTTTCTGGTGAGAGTGGTCCAGGCTTTGCAATGGGCGCCTGGCTGCGGAGGCCCAGGAGTGGCCAGGAGGCCGGGGGCTGCAGCGAGGGAGCCGGAGCAGAGCACCCCTAGACAGGGCAGACGATCCAGGGGGTTACGGGCGCCCCAAGGACTTGGGCTTTTGCTCCGAGCATGATGAGGATCTGGAAAATTCTGAACATAGGTTTATACTTGTCTCACATTGCAGAAAAGGACCATCTGTTTATAATAGCGAAAAATTGGAAACAATCTGCGTGTCCACTGTCAGGAGAGCAGATGAATAAGCTGTGGCACCATCGTCACAGGTACATCTCATGAAGAGAAGAAGAAAAGAGAGAGGAATACGCACAAGTTCAAAAGCAGGTAAAATTATATAGCATATTGTTTAGAGGTGTTTTATATATATATATATATAAACTGTAAAGAAAACAAGGAACAACGAACCCCAAATTTGGGATGTGACTACTTCTGGGAGGGAAGTATCACAGAGGAGTACCCAGGAAGCTTCAAAGATGTTGCAAATCTACTTATTATGCTGAGTGCAGTGTTCATGAATGTTCCTTTTTTTATGGTTTACATTCTCTATGTGTGAGTATTCTTTTGTATGTATCAAATATTTCAAATTTTGACAAAGTGTTAGGGTACACAAGTCCATCCCCCTAATTTTGCAGAGGAGAAAACAGGTCTGAGGTCACCCAACTGGGCAACAGTGAAGCTAGAACCAGCAGCGCTTGATTCCCGGGCCTGCAGTCATTTGAGTCTACCATCTTTTCTTGATTTGGAAAAAAAAAAAGAAAAAAATAGTGGCAACTGGGCCATCATACCTGAAAAGAAGTGAGGGGCAGGCAGGTGCCCATTGTTGGTCCCTCAGGGTATTTGGGGAGTGAGGCAGGTACCTTTGCCCCTCTCCCGCAGCTGGCACAGTAACACAGCATCAGGCTCACCAGCTCCGCCACCATGGGATATGCCCATCTCTGGACTTACATTATCAGACTGGGAAGTCTCAGCACAGTAAAGAAGGGGGATCCCAGCCCTGGGTGCCCCCCTTTACTGCCCACACCATTTTGGAGATGTGACGTCGCCATACTCAAGAATGGGGACTCTATCAGTCAGGGTTCTCTAGGGAAACAGAACCTCCCTAGAGATTTTATAAGTGTCTCATGCAACTGTGGGGATGCATGAGTCCAAATTCCACAGGGCAGGCCACAAGCTGGCAACTCCGATGAAGGTCTTTGATGAACTCCCCAGGAGAGGTTGGCTGGCTGAAGAAGTAAAGGTTCTCTCTCTTCTCCCTTAAAAGTCTTCAACTGATTGGATTAAATCCAACTGATTATATTCTTTCATTGTGGAAGTTACTCCCTTACTTGATCATAGATACAATCAGCCACCAATGCAATCAATTGACTGACAATTTAATATACCAGCCTTCTGGTTTATTAGCCAACCACAAATGTCCTTGTAGTAATGGTTAGGCCAGTGTTTACTTGACCAGACACCTGGGCACCATCACCTGGCCAAGTTGAAACATGAACCTGACCACCACAGGGACAATAACACCCACCCACAATGAAGAGGAGCCAGGGTGCTGGAGAAACACTTGAAATTCATGCAGGTTGTAATTATCAGTGCCTAGCCTGTCATGGCACGTGGTTGGCAGGCGGAAAGGTTTGCTTCGGCTCTACCCATGGAAGTGAGTGGATCTGAGCACTTAAAAACTCCCCCTCAATTGGCATCCAGCAGTGACCTGACAGCCACACCACTTTGCTGTCTGTGTAATTAACTCCCCAGGCAGCCCCTTGGTTTGCACTGATTAGAAACTGACCCGGACCCAGCAGGCAGCCTGCGTTCTTAATGCCAGCATCAAGACTGGTTCATGGTTCAGCCCAGGGAGAGTGGGGAAGAAAATGATCACCACATGAGGTTTCCCTATGAAAGCAGATTTAAAGTCAGCCATTCATCCCTCAATTTGCAACATTACTTTGACAGCTGTTTGGTTTTAAAGATCATCTTGATAAATTCTACAGGAGTGTGAACACCAAAAGAAAAACTAGGTATACTGAATTTCTTCAAAATCAGAAACTTTTGTGCATCAAAGGACACTGCCAAGAGTGAAAAGACAATCCACAGAGTAGGAGAAAATATTTGGAATCCATATGTCTGAGGATTTAATATCCAGAATATATAAAGAACTCCTAAACTCAACAACAAAAAGACAAACAACCTAATTTTAAATTGGGCAAAGGACTTGAATAGACAGTTCTCCAAAGAAGACGCACAAATGGCCAAAAAAGGACATGAAAAGATATACATCACTAGTTATTAGGCAAATGCACATCAAACCAAAATGAGGTCTCACTTCACAATCAGTAGGGTGGCTATTCTTTAAAAAACGGAAAATAACAAGTGTTGACAAGGATGTGGAGAAACTAGAACCCTCATGCATTGCTAGTGAGGATGTAAAATGGTACAGACACTGTCAAAAAGCTTGGCAGTTCCTCAAAAAGTTAAACAGAGTTACCATATGACTCAGCAATTTCTTTTCTAGGTGTATACCCAAACAAATTGAATGCAGGAATGCAAACAGCTACTTATATACCAGTGTTCATAGCAGCATTATTTCCAATATCCAAAAGGCGGAAACAACCCAAGTGTCCATCAACAGATGAATGGATAAACAAACTGTAGTCTATCCACACAATGGAATATTATTTGGTCATAAAAAGCAATGAAGTTCTGATGCATGCTTCAGCATGGATGAACCTTGAAGCTACCATGTTGAGTGAAATAAGCCAGACACAAAAGGACAGGGATTGTATGACTCCATTTATATGAAATATCTAGAATAGGCAAATTTATGGGAACAGAAAGTAGATCAGAGTTTACCAGGGGCTGGAGGAATAGGGCATTATGGCTTAATTGGGGGATGAAAATTTTGGAAATTGATAGTGGTGATGGTTGTACAGCATTGTGAGTGTAATTATTGTCACTGAATTGTACACTTAAAAATAGCTAAAATGACAAATCTTATGTTAGATATATTTTACCACAATGAAAAAAAAATACAGAAAAAAGACCATTTTGAATCATGGAATAACCACAAAATACACAGAATTTTTTTTTAATATTGATTTTGTGGTATCAAAATTCCAGTGATTAATTTGTTATGTTGGCTTTACTCTCAGTCAGTCAATGAATATTTCACTGAGAGCCTACCACGTGCCTCAGTATAGAAGACCAAGGTAAGGCTGGTGATGATGAATTTTTCAAGACACCAAGCTGCTCACCAGGTAGTTATCAAAATTTTTATAACATGTCAAAATATCATACTTATATTTTTTAATGGGCATATTTAATCCAAATGCTGCAAGTCTATCGTGCTCAGCTGGCAGCTGTCTTTGGGGTCTTCACCATGACTGCTTTGCTTTAAATCAACTACAGATTTTCTCTGAGTTCCCATGGGCCCAGCACCAAGGTCTGCTCTCAGATTCATATTCGTCATGACACATGGAGGCTTTGAGAAAATGAATGAACTGTTTGGTTTTCCACTTTTAACTGTAATTTAATTCTGCCAAGGCTAACAGAAAACTCTCTTGGATTTGGGTTTTGTTTTGTCTTGTTTCTTTTGTTTTTGCTGTATAACCAGGCTGGGTTGTCAAGAAACACCCAGTCTTCTGTTACCTGTGTTCAAGGAGAAGATGATAGTACTTGAGATAAAATCTGACTTTTCCATCTAGAATCTCCCCTTCAGGGAGCAGACTGCCATCTGGAAGTGAGGCTGGAAACACACACACACACACACACACACACACACACACAAGGTGCAAAAGTCGGGAGAGACCGGCAGTGCTGACCACCTTCACGTCAGGGTTCTTTCCAAGACAAAGGGTCGGCTCCGCCTCTCGGGGTCCCAGGTGCTCGTCCCACTAGGGGAGCAGCAGGAAAGCCACAGGAGCTGGGACAAGGCAAAAGTGAAGGACGTGAAGTCAGTCTTTACCTTTTCTTTTTGTGTCCTGTCTCCCTCAGTCAACAGGTCGCTCCTTGACTGCAGCCAGCCACAGGGTCAGGAAGACAGGACAGTGGACTCAGAAGGACCCAGCTCTGAAACTTGCCAACTGGGTACCTTGGGCAAATCATTGTTTACCTCTCTGGGTCTCAGAGTCCTCTTCAAAATGGACATAATTCTTATACCTGCCTTGCCCATCTCACAGAGTTTTGTGAGACCCAATTAAACACAGAGCTACCATACGACCCAGTAATTCCATGCCTAGGTGAATACCTAAGAGATTGAAAACAAAAACATAAGTTCACACAAAAATTTGTACACCAATATCACATTAACATTATTCATAATAGCCCAAAAGTGGAAATGACCCAAATGTCAATCTACTGATGAATGGATAAACAAAATGTGATATATCCATACAATGGAATTTTATTTGGCTATAAAAAGGGAATGAAGTATTGATATATGCTTCAACATGGATGAATTTTGAAAACATTATGCTCAGGGAAAGAAGTCAGTTACAAAAAGCCACATAGATTCTGTTTATTTTAAATATCCAGAATGGGCAAATCCATAGTCAGAAAGTAGATTCATGGTTGCTAGGGCCCAGGAGATGAGGGAATGCAAAGTGACTGCTAACGGGCATAGAATTTCTTTTTGGGGTGGTGAAAGTTCTGGAACTAGATAGTGGCAATAGTTGCACAACTCAGTGAATATACCAAAAACCACTGAATTGTTCTTTTTAAATGGGTGAAAATTGTGGAATGTGAATTATATCTCAATTTTTAAAAAAGGTGAATGAAAGGAAATCAAAACAAAACAAACCAGAAAATAGTATATGAGACCGAGTGGTCAGTCAGAGCCCTTCTTGGACTTCCATAGGAGTCCGATCCATTGATCTCTCAACCCAAGACATATCTAGAAACTTCCACCAATCACAATCTGAACATTTCGCTCCTATCTGGCAACATTCTGGGCATCTTTCCTCAGTGGTTATGCTGACATAGCTCATAAAACAATAAGAAAAAAAATCATTTGTGTTTGCATATCCATGCAAGTCTGAATTCTTGTGATACCAAAGCAGAGAAAATAGCCTAGATCTTTTCATCGATTTGCAGTGCCAAGCCTCTCTGATTTGATATCTGTGGTTTCCACTGGTGACAAAGTCCCAGCTCTTTGATCTGTTGCCTAGACTCATAATGGAAGGAAATGCTAAATATCAGGAGTTAATATAGATAAAGATGTGATTTCTTTCTCCATCTAAAAAAACATAGATGGATAGATATAAAATACTTTGTGTGGTTCCTGGCATGCAGGAAGTGCTCATGAAATGTTAGCTATTATGCTATTATAATTATTAACAGACTCTCTATAAATGTGTCAGGAATTCAGAGTCCCTCCGTTACTCATTCTGTGATTTGCTTCCTCTCTCTCGTCCTCGGTGCCAATACTGCCCCCACCCCATTCAGCCTCCCCACCGTCCTGGGAGGTGACCGTGTCAAAGCCAAGTAGCTGACGCAGCCGAGGTATCGAGGCGCACAGAGATGGCTGCCTTACTCCCCACCCCACCGTCATCTAAGTCCCCAGACTTCCCGCCCATGTGGGTGTGGGAATGTGCTGTCTCTTATTGATGGAAATGACCCCACTGCCTCCCAAAATGTCTCTCCCGGGAGTAGGAGGGATTAGTGTGCTCTGAGGCAGCACGGTCTCCTCGGCAACAAGGTAAACTGGCCCACCCCAGGCAGTGGACTTCTCGAACATGGTGACCAAAGACAGAGGCCAGCCTTAGGCTTGGGCAGCCACAGCACCCACCACCTCAGACCCCTGGGCTCCACCTGTACCCTCTGCCCTGTGCTGGGGAGACTGAGGGCACCAGACACACCCAGGTATCCTCGCCCTGCTCAGAAAACAGAACTGAGACCCAGGAGTCCTCGGGGCTTGTTTGCAGACCTGCAGGGTGCTCTGCGAGTGTGTACAGATGTAGGTGTCAATAGAGACAGGCAGCCCAGGTAAACACCTCACACAGGTTTCCTCATCTAATCTCCTCAACCTGGGCAGGTTGAGGCTGAGAACTCTGACCGAGACTGGGGTGAGATGGGCACCCAGGTCTGGTGACTCTGAAGGGCAGTGCTCCTTCCATCTCATTTTCACGCTCACCCATAACTGCACCCCGAGCTACACCAGCTTCCTGCCACTTCCCAGACTTGCTGGACCCATCCTGACTCTGGGTCTGTGTCCAGGTCTCCCCCACGTTCCTTGCATTATTCTCTGGCATTTGAAGTCCTCCTGAAACAACAGCACCAGCTGAAATGCTGCCTCCTCCCTGAAGCCCTCCTGGGACACCAGAAGGACTTGATCAGTTCTTCCTCCGTCTCTTAAAGGAAGCATAAGCTCACTCATTGATTCCAGGAGTCCACAGGCCCTAGCTGGGGCAGCAAAGCCGTGCAAATGAACCTCTGAGTCCTCCAGCTTAGCTCAGGGGCCTGAAGGAGCAGGCGGCCAAGGAGTGTTGGCTAAATAAGTGCACATCCCCAGCAACATCTTGACATCTCACAAATGGTAGTTCACAGCATTTCCTTTGACAAATAATCGACTACACCACAATTTTTAAATTTTTGGATACTGATTGGATTACACGCCCACACATAGACACACACACATAATTTTTTAGAGACATTCACTGGACCATCAGAAAGGGTTGACAAGCCCCTGTTGTAGGAAGAGCCCGGTTCTCAATGCTCTAACTAAACAGAGGTGAGTGACAGCATCTCACCAGGCGCCAGCCAGTGAAGCCCCCGGATGACGAGCCAACATACTGGCCTTCCTCTCCACCCTCTAAAGTGGCTTTCCGGAGTCCAGCCTTTCTCCATTTGAACCTATTGATTCCAGAAGGCGACTTTTAAAATGGAAACAACCAATGACAGGAATTTCAGGCCTCAGCCAGGGAGTGAATAAACCAGTTCCAGATGGAGTGGGACACCCGCTCCTCGCACCATCCTCTGCAGCCGCAGAAGGTGTCCGCCTACGCTATCTGTGGACCTCTCTGGAAGTTCCAAAAGGTGCCAAGACTTTCCATCCAATAAGCGGCTCCTTCCATGCCCATCGCTGCTGGTGAGCCTGCTGAGCCGCTGCCCAAGGCCCCAGATGGAATGAAGATCACAGTTTCAGGCAGAGGTGGGAAAGCAGAGTGAGGGAGTCAGCACTTAGTGAGTTCCAGCTCAAAACCAAGCACCACACTAGGAGCCCTCACATACAGGATCTCACTGAATAATCGCACCAGCCCTGTACAGTAGACGCTGTTACCTCATTTTGATAGGTGAAGAATTTGAGGCTCAGATGAGTTCAGTAAGTACCCAAGGTCACACAGCTCGTCAGTGTCAGAACCGGCAAGGAAATCCAGGCTTGTCCAATCTCAAGGCTCTTTCCTTTACCCCACTATGCTCCCACTTCGTGTTGGGGGAGTTTGTCTTCTCAAGCCCCCTGTGTGGCTCCCTGTCTCGAGGCCCCAGACATGCTTCTTGGGGACAGACATTGATGGCAGGACCAGCCAAGAGCACAAGGAAAGGGTGTTGTCTTCCACCCCATAGAAGACATGAAGGGGGTGACCCCCCAAAGGGAAAAGATGAGTCTCCTTTAAGCCCTTAAGTGAGAAAGGAGCAAATTCCTACAGCTTGAGAGCTTCAGCCTGGGCAGAGTTTCTGATGGAAATGACGCTGCTCAGGCAGCTGTTCTAAGAAATGGTGGTTGAGTTGCAAGAAGAAAGAAAAGTTGGCTCCAAGCTGATGCTGAGACAACACCTCCCTGAAGAGCCTGAATAGGTCTCCTGAGCCCCCCTCCTCCACTCTCTCCTCCCGCCCTGAGGCCACGTGCCACACCTCCTGGCAGTGTCTTGTGGAAGAGGCTGCAAAGAGGAAGAAGGCCCAGCCCAAGTGGCCTGGGCAAACTTGCTTTGGCCAAAAACAAATGATTGGTGAGGATGTTGATGGGAACGGCATTTCCGTGTGGTGGAAAGTATTAGGGCTGGTCTTGTATCCCAGCTACAGTGTAATTTGAGGGACAATGGCATGTCCCTGCTCAAAACCACCTCTCCGCATTGCTGTCACTGCTGCTGAAATTCCACTTCCAAAGATGTCTTTCGTTGGGTTCCTTTCTCCAGGAGAAGTCCTCTTCTGAAAATACCCTCACAAGGAGAATGTTAATTAACCCCTGGTAAGGTGTTAGGCACAGTATCAAATGGAACTTGAAGGTCACATTTGATGCCAGGACAGGAATCTCAGACAGCATCTGCTTGTCTATTCCAAGGAGTTGGAAATCACAGTCAGGAAGCTATTCCACGGTTGTATGGCTCCTACAAAGTTCTTTACGTGAAGCCAAAATATTTCTCTTACAGCTTCTCCCCTCCCCATATGGCATTCAGAACAAATGGGCTCCTTTTTCAAGCAGTCTTGCAAGGCCCCCCGCCTCTCTCCCAAGCATCCCAGTTCTCTCGGCCCTTCCTGTGGCATGGCTTGCAGATCTCCCGCTCTCCGGGATATCGTCCGATGGACCCACTCCAAATTATCAAGAAGACCTCTTCCTGTGTGTGACAAAACTGCAAAGATGAAGTTTAGAGACCCAATCAATTGTGTTCACACACACTTACACAAACATAACCCAGGGGAAAATGAAAGGCTCCAAACTAAGGGAACACAATAGACCCAAGGGGAGTCCCAGACGTATGAGTTTGGCACTGCTGGGTGCAAGAAACAGCCACCCCCTCACGTCATCTCCTGCCAGCGGGTGGGTGGTACTGTTAAGATACTTGTGAAAATAAGGAACAGAGGAAACTTTGCCATGAGGCCAGCTCTCAAAGGAGCCTTAGAAAAGCCAAGCAATCAAGCCCCATGGCAAGAGCAGGGATCCCAAAGCGAGGCCTACCAGACATCAGAACTGAAGGGCCGCAGGAAACCCGAGGCAGCCCTGGAGGGCAGGCCACCTGGCAGAGCCCAGGCACCAGGCGTCTGTGGACCACTTACTCCAGCACTCAGCCATCCAAGTCACCGGCTCCTCTCTCCACCTATTTGCTTCTTCTCTACCAAATCCCAGTTGATTCTGCTGCATCTCCCAGTTGACTAGAGCAAGGCTTTCCAAGCTGGCTCCCTGCAGAAGTCACCGGCCATTGCTGCTCAGGGAACACCTGAGGTGGCATCTCTCATCGGAAGCTGGGGCATCACAGTGTCCCTCAGGAAGTGACGGTGGGCACAACAAGCCTGTGAGGGACAAGTGTCGTACGTCAAGTGCCCAGAAGGAGGATAAGAAGCTGTTTATATGAGTGAATACGGGAATAAGAGAATACAGACTTCTTGAGAATCTTGTCCCCAGACAGAGAAGGGTCTTGATTTCTGATATCCAGGTGGAGGGGACTCAGTGAGAACGACCCAGGGGATCAGCTGCTTCTTGGTGATCGTTTGGGGTGCTGCATAGGGCCTCAACCCCAAACATCAGACCCATCATCTGTCCCTCTCCCACCTCACCTTCTTCCCTTTGGGGCTTCCAGCTTCCTCTTTTAAAATAAAAATGCTACTTAGAAATAAATTTAATGAAAAATGTGCAAGACTTCTACACTGAAAGCTACAAAAAACTACTGAGAGAAATTAGAGAAGACCTAAATAAATAGAAAGACACCCTGAGTTCATAGAAGACTGATTATTAAAATGTCTTTTCTCCCCAAGCTGATCTATAGATTCAGTGCAATCAAAATGCCAGAAGGCTTTTTAAAAATAGATATTGACAAGCCAATTCTAAAATTTAAGTGGAAATGAAAAGGACCGGGAATAGCTAAAAAATCAAAGTTAGAGGGCAAACAATAGCAATTTTAAGACTTACTATAAAAAAACAGCAATCAAGACAAGGTACAAGACAATTAGGATAACAAACAGATCGACACAACAGAAATCAGAGTCTAACTACATATATAAATATACAGATAGATAGAGATATAGATATATTCAATTGATATTGATTTCCAAAAAAGGTATCAAGATAATTCAATGGGGAAAGAAAAGTCTTTCCAACAAGTTTTGGAACAATTGTTAATCCATAAAAGGGGAACAAAAAAGAACCTCAAGTACTTACATCATATTGAAAAAAATAAATTGGAATGGATCATAGACCCAAACAAAAAAACTAAAACCGTGAACTTCTAAAAGAAAACGTAGGAGAATACCTTCATGACTCTGAGGTGGGAAAATATTTCTTAGGACACCAAAAGCACTAACCATAAGAGAAAAAATTAACAATCCAGAATTCATCAAAGTTTAACATTCCCAACACACCCACCAAAATGGCTAAAATTAAACAGACTGACAACACCAAATGTTGGTAAGGATGTGGAACCACCAAAACTTCCCTACATTGTTTATGGGAGTGTAAAATGGGAAAACCACTTTGGGAAAAAGTAGAATGGGAAAACTATGAGAAACTAGTGGTTTCCCATAAAATTATGACCCAGCCATTCCATTTCTAGATATTTAACTAAAAGAAAGATAAACATATGTCCATTAAAGCCTTGTACAAGAATATTCATAGCAATTTCATTTATAATAGTCAAAAACTGGAAACTCCCTATGTCCATCTAGAGGGAAATGGCTAAAGAAACTGTGGCAAAGTCATACTACTCAGCAATAAAACGGAGCACACTCCTGACACACAACATAGGAGAATCTCAAAAACATGCTGAGCAAAAGAAGCCTTACATTAATGAGCACCTAGCGTGATCCCATATATATGTGGTTCTAGAACAGGCAATAGTAGGCTGTGTTGGGAAAAAATAGAATGGCAGTATTCTCTGCGGGGCTAGGGATGGAATGGGATTGACGGAAATAGCAGGAAGGGACTTTCTGGGGTGACAATGTTCTACATCTTTTCATAATAATAGCTTCATTGAGATACATTTCACATAACATAAAGTTCACCCTTTTAAAGTATAGAACTCGGTGGTTTTTAGTATATGCAGAGTTGTGCAACCATTACCACTCACTATCTAATTCCAGGACATGTTCATCACCCCTAAAGAAACTCCATACACATTAATCACAACTCCCCATTCCTCCCCAGCTCCCACAACCACTAATCTACTTTCGGTCTCTGGTTCTATAAATGGAATCATACAATATGTGTGGTCCTTTGAGACTGGCCTCTTTTACTCAGCATCATGTTTCAAGGTTCATCCATGTTGCATGTATCAATACTTCATCCCTTTTTATGGCCAAATAATTTTCCATTGTGTGGATAGACCACATTTTATTTATCCGTTCATTTACATTTCAGTTGATGGACATTCAGGGAGGGCTTGACTGGAAAGGACACGAGGGAACTTTTGGGGGAAGTGTTCTGTATTTAGATTGACATGTAGTTACATGGGGGGAGGGGTGCATATATTGAACTGGAGACTTCTGGGAAGATGGTGGATTAGGAGAGACAGAACAAAATTCTCCTCCATGAAAAACACTAGATAAAGGACAGAAAGTGCTCCAGAGCAGCAGTTCCAGGGTTCCACCAGCTGCAAGGACTCCTAAACCCATAGTGAGTATTTACTTGGAGAAGCCAAGAGACTGTATTTAAGACCGGCGAGTGTTCAGCCCAGAATGCCACTGGGGAACAGACGGTTGGAGCTGGCTGACAAGCATGGAGGGGAGCAGCCTTCCACGCCCTGGACACCTTCTTCAACACTTGCCACACACACACACAGACCCATGGCCAAGAGCCCCCATGCCAGGGACTGGTGTTCGGAGTGGATGGACGAGCAAGAAGGGGGAAAGCTTTCTACGCCCCATGCAGCCATCTTTGCAATTGGCTGGGGAGATGACTCTTCACAGCCCTGTGGCCGAGAGCTTCCTTGAGGGAATTTGGAATTTGGCAAGTTGTGGTAGTGTCTACTCTTCCTCCGTGGAAGCCCATGTTGTGCACAGCGTAGAAGCAAGGGTGCTGCACAGAAGTACCAGGAGCCATCCCCCAATCCCAGGGATTCATGGGCTCATGGCAGACAGGGACCATGGGACATTTGAGCTGGAAGGTGAGGCACACAGCCCTGCAGCCTTGGAACAGCTAGGACCACTGTGTGCTGGAGCAGACTCCCTGCCAAACTGTGCAGGGCACGCCCCCCACTCACAGGGCTTACAGTCCCCAGTGCACATAGAAAATTGGTGCACTGATTGGACATCCATATGATTTGGAACCTCACTCAGTGCATAGAAGAAGTTGGGGAGAACTGGCTTGAGGGTAAGAAGTGAGTCAAGAGTGCCATCTGCAAATAGGACAGGGAAAGTTCATGCCGCCAAGCTTTAGCTCTGCCAAATTATAGATTAATGTTCAAATAATCCTGCATACCCTAAAAGAACCCTATCAAGATAAGCAAATGCCAAGAGGCCAAAAACAAAAGAAAATTATAAAGCATATGAAAAAAACAGAAGATACAGACAACCCAAATGTCCACATTAAAAAGTCAGAGGAGACACAGAACTTGGAGCAATTAATCAAAGAATTATATACAAACATCAGTGTCATGGCTAAGGATATAAAGGACATCAAGAAGACCCTAGAAGAGCATAAAGAAGAATTTGCAGGAGTAAATAAAAAAAATAGTGGATCTTATGGAAATAAAAAATATGTTGATCAAATTAAAAATATTCTTGAGTCACATAACAGATTTGAAGAGGCAGAGGAAAGAATTAGCAAACTTGAGGATAGAGTGATTGAATGCAACAATACAAAAGAATGAATGGTGAAAAAATTTGAAATGGATCTCAGAGAAATGATGGACAACATGAAGTGCACAAATATAAGAATCATGGGTGTTCCAGAAGGTGAAGAGAAGAGTAAAGAGCTAGGAAGAGTATTCTAAGACATCATTGGAGAAAACTTCCCAACTCTTCTAAATGACATAAATATGCAAATCAAAGATGCCCAGCAAACTCCAAATAGAATAAATCCAAATAAACCCACTTCAAAACATATTCTGAACAGATTGTCAAATGCTGAAGAGAAGGAAAAAGTGCTGAACGCAGCAAGAGAGAAGCGATTCACCACAACATAAGACTAGGTAGTGACCACTCAGCAGGCACCATGGAGGTGAGAAGGCAGTGGTATGACATATTTAATTCTGAAAAGAGAAAAATTCTGAAAGAGAAAAATTGCCAGCCAAGAATTCTTTATCCCTGAAAATTGAGGGAGAGCTTAAAATTTTCACAAACAAGTGCTGAAGAGAATTTGTTAACAAGAGACCTGCCCTGCAAGAAATATTAAAGGGAACTCTACCAGCTGAGAAAAAAAAGACAGGAGAGAGAGGCCTGGAGAAGGGCATAGAACTGAAGAGTATTAGTAAGGGTAACTTACAGGAAATAAAGGGGGGGCGGGAAATACATCTGACAAATGAAAAACAAGGGATAAGATGGCTGATTCAAGAACTGCCATCACATAAATAATTGAATATGAATGGATTAAACTCCACAATTAAAAGATACAGACTGGCAGAATGGATTAGAAAATATGAACCATCATATGCTGTTTACAAGAGACTCATCTTAGACCCAGC
>PVKY010005259.1:0-17755 GCA_004027775.1 Bradypus variegatus
AGAGAGTTCCTCTCACTGCTCAGTGGTGGACACTGAACTCGAGCCCAGAAGCACTTCTCCAGTGTATTTCCAACAGGAAATGTTCTTTCCTAGTCCCCTTCAAAAGAGCAGCCACATCTCATATTGCAGAGCGTGAAACTTGCCGACGATTGTTAACAGCAAAAACTTGTTAAATGACTGAAAGCATTGTGCTGCCACTGCATTTGGTTTCAGCAATGTGTCTTATACAATGTAAAATAACTAATTTCCCCTGTTATATTGTGTAATCCTCAACATTGCCTGTCTAAAAGAGGGAACTCAGAGTTGGAGGGTTTTGAGTGTCATCACACAGAGAGCTAGTGGTAGAAATAGATTTGAATCCTATTCATGCAACTCTGAAGCCAGTGCTCTTCCTAATAGTCCCCAGAAAGAAACACACTGGAGAGAGAGAACATCCATAAATATTGGATACTAAATACCAGGCAGGTCAAACCCTGATTGACATAGGCTGTATTTCTGTCCTACAGCTCAGCAAGCACAGGCCTTCACACCCACTAATACAGAGATGCAAAGAGTTTTAATAGCAAAGTTATTAAACAGGAGGGCCTGGTCTTTGCAGAGAAACAGGGGCGGAAGGGCATGGCAGGTTGCTCTTCAAATGCAAGTCTGAAAAAGCTTAATCCGCTCCTCAGGGGGATAATAAAATGGATCAGAGTGTGGAAATACAAATCTAGACCATCTTGAACTAGAGTAAAATTCTTACAGATCAAAGAATAACATGCCGGCTATCGTCATGCAAGGGAAAACATGGAATTGGGTCTTTGTAATTAGCCCTCCACTTTAGTGAAGGAAAGGGATTACCATTAAATTAATAGAAAAAGAAGATTAAGATCCATGGGCCCCATCGCTGCTTCCTGGGGCCAAGGCAGGAGAGGGTCTTTGTAGGAAAGAGTGGCCTACAGCACTGGGGGCTCTCAGGGGCACCCAAAGACAATTAGGATCTGGCTTTGCTGCGAGGAAGGTGGTTTCTGGATGGAAAAGCAGCAGCAGGAGGAAATTGGGGAGTTTGCTGTTGGATCCTGGGCCAGAACAGCTGCAACATCCTCCGATTTCTGCCCCTGGGTGTATGATGTGCCAATGGCTACCATCTATGGCACATGCTCTGGGTCTCATGTGTGTTATAGAGATATTATTTTTGAGTCTTCACAGCAGTCCAAGATATCCTCATTTTACATGGAAGAAACGTAAGCACAGGGAGGTCAAATAATGAACCAGAGAACTTGCAGCTCATAAGTGGCAAACCCAAGTCGGGAACCCACGCCTGCCTTCTTCAAAAGCCCCCATCCTCTCCACTACATTGTGTTTTCCCTCAAACCCTTGCTTTCCCTTTTCTTTCCAACCTTCCCAGTACTGAACCTGATTCTCTGTACCCATTGCAGATGCTCGATCCTGCTGATCAAATTTAAAGCCGTGGTAAAACATAAACCAAAGAATCCATCTCTCCATCAGACCAAATTATAATTGAGTATTATTCAAAGTGTCTGTTGTGATGTGCTACTCCTCAAAGAAGGATTCTGTGGTCCGATAGGAGGGGGGACCAGACATATATGGCCCTGCCCACAAAGCGCTTTAGTGTGTAAAAGGCACAGAGGGTTGCCACCATTCCCATTCTTCCCCAGCACCCAGCCCAGCATCTGACCCTGGCAAATACTTATTGATCAAATGAGTGAGCAAATGCATGACAATTGTACCGAACCCTGCTGACTTGGTTTAACCCAGTATCTCAAACTTTATCCATCAGTTTCCCTTTTGTCGGAAACCACCACAGTGAGGTGCTCTGGAAGACATCCTGCCAGAAAGGCTGGTCTGTGTTAACATTATCTGACAAGGAACCCACAGACATCTGTGCTGTGGAGGTGAGTTCCCACTGTGACAGGTTTTGGAAAGTCTCTCAGTGGAGAAACTGGAGGTAAAGCGGTGACTGAGATCGGGGTTTAGCGAGGAAATCCCATAGAGCCTAGGAGCTGGCCAGAGCACTGGAAGATGGGGAAACAGTAGCTGCAAGACCAGGCTCGGCTGGAAAAACACAGTCGGAGTGCAGGAGCCTTCTTAGGTCAAACTTCAGGTAACTTTGGCAAGAGCTGTTTCTCCCTGAAGCTGAGAGATGGACATGAGGGCTAGGCTGAAAAGGATCCTTTTTTTTTTTTCTAGAAATTGAGAGGAAAGAGAAAAAGAAAGGAGAGAGGGAGGAAGAAGAGAGGGTCATTTCTCAAGGACCCCAAGGGAAGCTTAGAGCCCCTCATTCAGGAAGCTAAGAGGTCTGGTCCATCTGAAGAATCTCCTTCCTTTCCCCAAAGCAGGAGCCCAATCCTGTCAAGCTATGGCCTCTTGGCAAGTCTGTCCTATTTGCGGGCTGCTAATAAAAACAAGACCAGGCTATTTATATTTACAGATGGTGCAAACTGCAGTAGAACATCAAATGAGCCAGATGTTGGTCGGATGGAGGGAAATTAGTGAACTTGGCTAATAGGAATCAAAGAGCCCCTGGAGAAGGCTTTCTGGACCCAAGATGTGCAGGACCCAAGAAAGTAGATGATAAGAAATGCTGCGTTGTGAGACCCATTTGATTTAGTGCAACTTCTGAAGCCCAGCAAGGAGAGTCTACTTGAGCTTGCTTTGCTTGGGGGAAAAAATGCAGTCATTGTCTGTCTCCATTGTTCCTTCTGAGACTATGCAGGAGATCTGAGCAGCAGGCTTTTCATCTCCAATTATTTTCAGCCAAGGGAAAAAACAGATGGCAAATAGCACTGAAAAAAAATTTTTTTAGCATTAATATTAATAAAAGATGTGTTGGAGGCTCTAACTGAATCCCTAGGAAGCAGGGCCAGTCTCGCGTGTGGCTGGGGGAAGGAGAGGTAGAGGTAAAGCAGGAAGGGCAGGACGGCCAGGGATGGTGGCAAAGAACAGGCACGTGGGGCTGAGCCAACAGCTCCCCAAGTGACCACTAGGTGCCAGTGGACGGCGAGGGTGCCGGGGCACCCTTGGCAGTCTGACATCTGGTTGGGGGCTGTAGCCCTAATGCCACGTGGCACCTCTCAGGGCAGGCAGAGGGGTGCCCAGCACTCACCAGGAATGCTGGCGCCACAGGGGCCCCCCTTCCAGCCGGGTGTGGCCCAGATGGCTCCTTTGTGCAGCTGCAACTCACAGAGGAGGCGGGCGGGTGTCCTCACCTCCCGGGGCCCACACCAGTCCCCAGGCCCGGCCGGCTTGGCCAGTACGAATGGCCATCTGTCAACAAGTGCTAGCAAGTGTTCACCGGCTGCACAGCTGTCCTCTGGGAGTTTAGATTCCACATTAGAGCAGTTTCCTGGCTTCTTCTGGACATGTAGATTCCTCTGGGGAGAAAAGGGTGACATGCGATGGGCAGAGACAGATGATTCCAGATGTGGACGGAAGAGGAAAGGCCAGTCCCTGGGGACACTCATTCCTTCAGCAAAACCTGTCAAGCATTCCCAAGGGGCTTGGGATTGTTCTAGGGCCTAGAGAAACACCAGGGAACAAAACAGACAAGATCCCTGCCCTTCGCGAGCTTACACTCCAGTGTGGGAGAGAGGCAGTAGTACCAAATACACAATGCAAGTATGTGTAAACTAACACCAATTTAAATTAACTAACGCAAAAGGACAAAGTGTGACAGGGCTGTGGGAGAAAACACTAGAGAACCACAAGGGCCACATGGCGAGGGTCTGGTTAGTGGCCTGGTCTGGGCCACGAAGACTTCTCTTAGCTTCTGTCTCTTTTCACCCTTGTGCCCAGGGAGGCATGAGTCTGGAGAAGAAGCCAGAAAGAGATTATGTTACCCAACAATGGACTATGCACATTAATATATGACATGGATTAAAATTGTGTCCCCTAAGAAGATATGTTCAAGCTCTAACCCTCAGTCCCACAGTCATGACCCATTTTGAAATAAAATCTTTAAAGATGTTATTAGTTCAGAGGCAACAACTGAAGTAGGGTGGGCCATCAATCTAGTATGTCTATTGTTCTTTTAAGCAGAGCAGATTTTGAAACAGAGAGAGAGAGAGAGAGAGAGAGAGAGAGAGAGGGCCATTGACAGAGCAGTCTGAGTTATGCCACAAGCCAAGGAACATCATGGAATGCCTGCCACCAACAGAACCTTAAATCCTGGACCTGCCCACTCCTTGATTTCAGACTTTTAACCTCCAGAACTGTTAGACAACAAGTTTTTGTTGCTTTAGTCAACTAGGCTGTGGTACTTTGGTACAGCAGCCCTGGCAAACCAAGACAACATACTAAAACAAAACAAAACAGAACAAAACAAAAACAGAAACAACAAGCAAAAGAAAAGAAGCTACCTCTCAAGATAGAGACCCCATACTGCTGCCAGGTTGCTACAATCTTGTTTCCTTCTTTTCATTGGTCACCAGGAAGCTCAGAGGCAGAAGCATGTGTGGTTTGCCTCTAGCAAAAAACATGGACTTCATGGTATGTCTGTGATGTAACTTAATCCCTAGTTATAGCTTTTCTTTCCTGCTCTCAAGTTCACTCTGTTTCATTTCCTTTATTGCTAATTTTTATTTGTGTTTTATCTTATTATATATTTGTTTATTGTTCATATACTGTTTTAAAGTCTCCCTGAAACCTGTGGAGAATAGATCAACAAAACAAATATGGACATTGATGGGGTGCAATTAAAGCCTAAAAAGCATCCTTGCATTATGCGATTCTAGGTGGATCGTAAACCAGAAAAACAAATTTCTGTAAAGGGCAGTTTAGGGACAATTGATGAAATTGGAATATGGACTGCTCGTTAGATAAAAGCATTGTCTCAATGGAAATTTCCTGAACTTGATAATTTACTTTAGCTGTGTAAAATAATGTCTTTGTGTTTAGGAAATGCACACCAAAATATTAAAGGGTGGAGGGTATGATATATGCAGCCTACTCTCACATGGTCAGGAAGAGGGGACTATACATATATATTCATATAACATATGAAATATGAAAGCCCTTGTGTATGCAAGTGAATTTGCTTGGTAGTTTTAATTACAATGGATGCCCTGTTTAAAGGGAGTCTGAAAATCCATCTTCTTCTTCTGGCCTTTGACTCCCTCTTCTGCCCTCTCCCCTAGGACTCTAACTGCCCCCACCCCCAACATCCCCAATGCTAAAACAAGACTGAATTTTGGAGGGATTCCAGGAATAATTGCTTTCAGATCATTAGACGTCGCCCTCATTTGCCTCCAGCATTTGTGTAGATATAAAAATCCCCAGCTCGGTCACCAGCAAGTGTTTAAGCTTTTAAACATTTTCTTTTGGAGGTTTATTAGTCCACTGGAGAAACACCTCGACATTTGCCTCCCAGCCCTGACTTCTTGTCACTTGCAATCCAACTGCTTTAGGCTTCAGAAGAAGGGAAAGAGCACATGCCAGCACACTAATCGCAGACTTTCTAGAGTCGGAAATGAGCACTTTCCACCAGCTCAGCTGCAGCCTCTGCTGGGCCGGAAGTCACTTGCAGCTCAGTGCTCTGCTCTCCTCTCTCTCCCACACATCTGACTTCCCACCCCCTTCAAGGGGGCTTGGCTGGAAAGCTTTGAAATAAATGGGAAGCTCCAAGCAGTAACTGTCGTTCAAGAAAACTCAAGCGTGGTGCTTCAGACTTCCTTTCTCCCGGCTCTGCTCTTATTGCTAAGGCCTCAAGACCGCAAACCAAGGGAAAAAAACCTTCCTAAGAAGGTGGGGTATATGTAAGCCCTGGCTCCCGTGCTACCTGGCAGAGTCTTCGATTCTGGCCAGTGTTCACCCAACTGTCCTCAGAGCACAGTGGCTTACACCCTACTGTCTTCTGGGCTGGTTCAAGTTTGTTGAGAGGACTTTGGGTTGTGCCCAGCAAGCGAAATTTTTCAAGCTGCCTCTCTCCTCAGTAAGACTCAGTGGCCCTCTTATTTGTTTGCCTTCTATTCCCACTGGTGCCCTCCTTCTACAAGCATCCTGCTCATTTGCGCTTGCCAAGTGAGCAAGGGGATGCTCTCTGATTCAACGAGTTATGGAAAAGGCTATTTGAACCTGACTTATTGCGTCCAAAGGAATCCCCACATGTGGGGGGCCAATGGAGGAGTCAAACCCTTCGATATGTATATACAGAGAGAGGGCAAGAAGAGAACATGGCAATTGCAGACGAGCTTCATCTGAATTCCAGTTCAGAAAGTACAAAGTGACTTCCTTGCAAAGCCCAGAAGTGGCAATTTATTCCCATAGTCCATTATTTTGCTCTTCTTCCAACCCTTTCATTCACACAGTTCAAAGTGCTTTTCGAACTTGAGCTCTTTCATCCTGGCAATGACCATGCGACATAGCAGCTGATGACAGGGATTGGCCTGGCAGCCAGAGAAGCCAAGCCCCGCAGAACAAGGGGGTTTAGCTGGGGACACCCTCAAGTCAGCCTCAGCACTTCTGCCGGTTGTCCCCTGGGGGCTCAAATGGAGGCCTGGAAGGCTGGGCTCCTGGGCCCCCGGGGGGTCCCTGGACTCCTCAGCCAGGGGTGAGTGATGGCTGCGGGCCAAGGTCAAGCCCTTCACCTTGAACTCTGCTCCACCTCCTGGCCCAGCCCTGGGCTCTCCCCCTCCTCACCTACCTTGCCCCTGGGCCCTCACGCAGCTCTCAAACCTCCCAGGCCTTCCCAGGAGGCACAGACTGGTGGAGTCAGAGGCCCGAGTTCAAGTCCTGTCCCACCACCTGCCATCTGGGCAAACTTAGGCACAATTTGGCATCTCTAGGGAGATAATTGTCTAATCTTTGGGTGGTGGCCCATCCTTGATCCAGGCAATTTCATCCTTCTCTTACTCTTTTTCTTTTTCTCATTAATTTTTCATTTTAATTATGATAAAAGATCCATAACATAAGATTTGTCGATTAAGCATTTTTATTTTGAATGGACAATTCAGTGGCATTGATTACATTCACAATGTTGTACAACCATCACCACTATCTATTTCCAAAATCATCATCACCCCAAAACTCTCTTACTCTTAAATACATATTTAAGAGTCTTTACTTTCTTTGTAATTACTTTCTTTGAGCCCTTTTGCCCTCAGTCTACAAACTAACATAGATGGAACTGATGTAACCAAATGGGTGACTGTGCCACCCTTTTCAGGGAAAATGCTAACAAAGATGGAAAACGCTTACATTTAATTAAATTGCATTTAATTCAGACCTTGTGGAAGTATGTAAAGGGGTAAGTGAATGGCAAGTGGTATTTAGGAAGAGGGTTAAGGGATGTATTGGGGTGCTCTGCCCCTCCAGTCCACCCTGTAATAATGACGATGGCAACAGTGACCACCAGAGCACTTTCCATTTCCGGAACATTGATTCTGGCTGGGCACCATGTGGTCTTCCCCCAAACCATTTAAGATAGGTGGTTAGTGCCCCATTTTGTGGATGAGGCCTCCAAGGCCCGGCATGTTGGAGGATTTTGCTCAAGGCTACGTCACCGGTCAGTAGTGGAGAAGGACTGGATGCCTTGGGCCCCGCATCTCCCAAACCCTCCGTCCTCAGTCAAGAGCACTTCAACAGGCACCCATGTGTGAGGCCTGCATCTTGTCCATTAACTTAAAAATGTATATTTACACGCACCGATGTGTACACGTGCTGTCGTAGGCAATGGGGGACACTGATGTATAAGGCAGGGACATCGGCCTGCAGATTCTACAGCCTAGTGTGGCCGAGGTCCTCGGGGTTCGGGCGAGTGCGGCGAGGAGATGCACAAAGAGCAGGGCGTTACCTGGTGGGGCAGGGGCTGCCTTAGAGCAGGTAGTCCAGGCAGCCTTCTCTGAGGAGGTGAATGAGAGCTGAAGGGTGAGAAGAAGAATCCGGAGGCAGGAATGAGCCTGCCAAGTACCAGAATCTGAAAGCAGCCAGGTGTGGCCGGAGGGGAATAAGCTCAGGCTAGAGGTGGACGGGGCCGCTGCAAGTGAGCCTCTGGGGGCTGTGGAAAGCATCTGAGCTTTATTTTTCTGGAGGGATTTCTGTAGGGGAGTGGAATGACCTGATTCATGCTCTAAAGAGCTGGCTCCAGCTGAAGGAGGGACTGCACGGGGTCAGGACGGGAACCAGCAGATCCCTTTGAAGCATTAGGGAGGAGACCAGTGCATCTTATACCAGGGAGAAAAGTCTGTCACGGACTTATGGAAAAATAGATCAGTAAAATCCCAGCACCCATGCTGGCACTTTACTGGGGCCGGGAGACAGCTGACGTAGAGGACAGATGGAACATAGGCAGTCCACCAGGATGGGGGCTCATCCTAGTTGGATAGATCACCATCCAAAGGGGTCAGCACAGACTTTACCCACCCCAGAGTCACCTCCAGAAGCACCCTCTCCCCTAGCACATAAGGCACCCTTGGGTGAAGTACAAAAAAGGTGTACCCTCTGGGCAAACAAATTCCCAAATGGCACCCCCTCCTGCCAAGGGCCCCAGAGTGGCTGCTCCTGTTTCAGTGCTCGCTTGGGCCCCTGGGCTGGAGGCCCGTGGGCAGCACCTGCCCTACATGACACGATGGGCCAGTTCAGAAGATGATCCAGCCTCTCACACAGAGGTGTCGGGGGCACCACTCCAGAGGCAGAGCCATAATGGTAGCTAGCAGCTATTGAGAGTTTACTGCATGCCAGGAACTGTTCTCAGCCCCTCATGCATGTTCACTCCTGTTTCATCCTCAGATGGCTCTGGGAGGCAGGTGCTGCCATCATCCCTACTTTACAATGAGGAAACTGAGGCTCAGAGTGGTTTGGAAGCTTCCCCCAGGTTACAGGGAGCCAGGGGTCCCGTTAGGGTTCAAACCCAGGCTGTCTGGCTATGCAGTTCATGTTCTTGGCTCCTACCCCACCCTGCCCCCTCAAAACGTTTCCAAGAACTCACAAATCCTTCAAGTGCTAAGCTTTAGCAGCCGTTTACAGCCATCCAGGCCTCTTTAATAGGAGCCCAGGAGGGTGAGTCACCCAGAAAACTAAGTTGATCAAGAAATTAAGAGACTGCAAAGAGAGAAGGAGATGGATGAGCATTCAGAGAAACCATAACGTGCAATCGAGCTCTAGAAATAAAGAGACACCCCTGCCGGGCCGGGCTGCACCCTTGCTTCCATGGAAAGGAGAAAGGCTGCTCCAGCCCAGCTCGGGAAGAACCCCTGGTGCTCAGTGGCTGACACAGCGAGAGCCAAGTTCTCTATGGGAAAATTGCTGACGGCAGTGACTATCCCCACACCATGACAAGCCTGTACTTACACGTGATTAAACATGCTCTCTGCCAAGGAAGTACCCCCCTGCTTTAGCCAAATGGGGGGCACCCTCCCTCTCCCAAGTGCTGTTGTGGCGGTTTATGTGGCAGATGAGTTCTGAACCCAGTCCAGGTCTCAAGCCACATTCCAAACTTTCTTTCCAGCAGCCCCGGCCTCACTTGGACCACGCGGAAGGCTGAGGCGTGCAAGGGCCGTCACCCAGCCGCACTCATGGCTTGGGGCTGCAGGTGCACGAATCCTGAAGGCCACACACCCACTCTTAGTCTCTAAGAGGCGGTGATCTCCCCGTTAGCCCTGCTGGGTCCCAGAGACATCTGATTGCCCTGCTCCAGGAAGGAGAGTTGAGAAGAAGAGAAAACGTTTCCTAGGTAAGGAAGGAAAAGAAGATATGGGTGTCCCTTTGTGACAGGGAATTCAAGGGAATGGAGTGTGGCTTGGTGAAACCACTCCCCTGCCCTCCCCTCGTCCCCTGCTCATACCCAATTCAACTCAGAAATAGAGATAATGGTTTCCAACGTGCCCGTTTTCTCTCTCCCGTTCAGCAAGAGGAAGCGACCGTTCATTCCGCTAATTACACGTACACCCACGCACGGACCTAAATAACACCACACAGGAGATGTGCACGTGTGTGTTTGCACAGCCTCACACATCTGCTTCCAGAAGCCTATAATTAGCACCTCATAAAGGACAGATCTATGTATTAGAAAACACTAGCCTAGATCCCGGGTGACTGACAAGCCAGAAAACTTAATTTCCCTCTTTGTAGGCGAGATCTTTTAAGCTACTGTTCAATTGCCTTAACAGATGAGGCTAGCTCTGAACTGCTTTGGAGAAATGTGTTCCTTTCCCCAACACCATCTCCGCCCTGCCCTCAAAGAGATAAGGCATCTGTAAACACTCTCTGAAACTCTTTCCCCAGCCTTCTTGGGTTTGCCACTTTGAAGTCAAACTGCAGGAAGACATCCGTTCAAGATGAAAATGTCTTGCCAACTGATAAAGAAGTGCGGATCCAGCTAAAATCCATTGGGTAATAGGGATTAGGGAACCTGAGAGGGTTTGTTTGGATTGAAGACCGAGTTGAAAAATATGAGGTTTGGATTCAATCAAAAAGAACCCAAACATAAATCTCTCCCCTGCATTCCCAGATTGGGGGTGCTCATGGGACACTGTGGGCACCCAGCTTCAAATTCAGAAAGTCCTTCAATTCCATAAAAGACTCATATAAACTTCCTTTTGTACACTTGATAACATTCTGGGGTTCCAGTGTTATCAGTTGTACAAATCACCTGAAGAGCTGGTTAAAATGTAGATTCCAGGGTTCCTCTGCCACAGAGTTTTCTCCGCATAGTCTAAGGTGGGACCCAATCAACTGCAGTTTTAGTAAGACCCCAGGGGCTTCTAATGCAAATGATCAAGAGCAGCCTTTTAGAAACACTGTTCTAGAAATAGCTGACAAGTGGCCAATACCACCTGTGCAGGGCTATGGTCTGGTGGGAGGTACCAGCACTGGTGGCGAAAATATTGAAATACCCAGACAGTAGTTGTTAAACAGCCCCAGAGGCTCCGAGTGCCCTCTGAGCGCCACCTGCTGCCCCAAATGCCCTCCCCCCTCCCCCAGCACCTCCCTCCTGGGCTTCCCTACAGTTCACACGCCAAGGAGAATGCAGGCCCAGTGTCTGCTCTGAGTGACAGTGTCTTATCAATCACTAAGTATCTTATCAATCACTAAGTATCTTCACTACCTCTCTGCACACACACGTTATATGGCACAACCGTGCCGGACTCTCAGCTTCTCTTGGTTGACTACATCGTGAACTGCTCTCTCCCACTTGCAGCGCCTTCCTCTACTCCTTTCTTGGTTGTCCTCTTACCCCTGACCTCTACCTGCTCCTTCCCCTTTGCTCTTCCCCAGCCTTTGTAGGTTCTCCATCCTAGGTTCCTTCTCTTCTCCAGCCACACTCATCCTAAGCGATGACTTTAAGAACCATCTGCATTCGTTTCCCAGGGCTGTGTAACAAAGTACTACAAGCCAGGTGGCCTGAAACAACAGGCATTTATTTTCTCAGTTCTGGAGGCTGAAAGTCCAAAATCAAGGCATCAGCAAAGTTGGTTCCTTCTGGAGGCCACAAGGGAGTCATCCGTTCCATGCCCCTCTCTCTTGCTTCTGGTGTTTTCCCCACAACCCAGGGCTTGGAGCTACAGCATGCCAGTCTGCCCCCAGTGTCACATGGCATTCTCCCTGTGTGTCTCTGTGCCCAGGTTTCCCTCTTTCTGTAAGGAACCCGTCACTGGATTTAGGGCCCACCCTACTCCAGTCTGGCCTCATCTTAAATTGATGATATCTGCGAAGATCCTATTTCCAAATAATGTCATGTTCCCATGTACTAGAGGTGAGGACTTGAACATATCTTTGGGGCTGGGGGACACATTTCAACCTAATATGCCATCTAAGTGGCAGCGGCTGCAAATCTGTAGGCTCTTTACAGAGTTTGTCCTTGATTCCTCTCTTTCCTTACCACCTCATCCAATCCATCAGCAAGTTCTGCCGATCCATCCAGAATCTGCCTGCCTCGCTCCACCTCTGCCACTACCACCAAATCCACCATCATCTCCTGACTCTCCTAACGACCACCCTTCTCTCATTCTTGCCGTCCTGCAATCCATTTTCTATGGGCTGCCAAGATGGTCTTATTAAAACAAAATCAGGCCTCTGCTGGCGCGCGCGGGGCATGATCCCGTTAAAGGCACAGGCCGGGCGTGGGGCACAACGCGCGAGCGCGGGGCGCGCGGGCGGCTGGGGGCCTGGTGCACTTGGGCTGGCCGGCCTGTCCGGTGGGGACTTCATGAAGTCACGACCGCTCCAAAATACCTGCAGAGCCGCGTGCTGGCCGCCTGCGGAACGGGGTCCAAGACTTCTGGGTGAGTTGAATTCTTCTCCAGTGGGGGCTCAGACACCTCCATACCAACCCCCACGCTTCTGCTCCGGGCGTGGACGACTCCTACCCACCCCAGAAGTCCTTTAGGATGCTCTAGTACATGCATGACCACTATTTGGACACGTACGAATGGTTTATGAAAACAGACGGCGACGTGTACGTCAAAGGAGATGGTCCGGAAAATTTCCCGAGGAGTTTGAATAGCAGAGAGCCCCTCTTTCTTGGGCAGACGGGACTGGGTACCTACAGAAGAAATGGGGAAACTGGCACCCGAGCCCGGCGAGAACTTCTGCATGGGTGGGGGGGAGGCGCTGTGATCACGAGCCGGAGGTGATTCCGAGGATGGTGCCACACACTGGAAAATGTCTGGGAGAAATGTACAGCACCCACAAGGATGTAGCAGAAGGAAGATGCCACCGGAGGTTTGCAGGAGTGCAGCGTGTCTGGTCTTATGAGATGCAGCAGCCTTTTTTTTGGGGGGGGGGTAACATTTTTTATTGTGAAATATAACACGTAGTGATAACTTTCACAGTATGGTTTAACAAGTAGTTATAGAGCAAATTTCAAAGTATGGTATGGGTTACAGTTCCACAATTTCAGTTAGTTCCTTCTAGATGTTCTAATACACTAGAGACTAAAAAGAGATATTGATATAATGATTCAGTATTTGTAATTGTTTGTTACATCCTATCTTCTCTGTTGCTCCTCCTCCCTCTTGTTTGATCACTGTCTCAATCTTCAGGGGTATCTGGGCAGTGATCACCCTAATGTGTTCATATTGAAAAGTGAGTGTTGACATTATGAGGAAAGGAGATACATCTGGCTGATGTTCTTGAAGAGACTGGTGCCTCTGGGTTTTGGGACTTATCTGGTATAGGAACAATCTAGAGGTTTTAAGTTTCTGAAAAATAAACTTAGTAAATGAAATGTTTATAGAGTCTCAGATAGAGACCTGGATATCATTTAGGGTTTGGGGGAATATCGTTGGTTGGGGCTTGGCATACTGTGGCAATTTGCAATATCTAGCTGAAGCTTGTGTAAAAGTGAACTCCAGAATAGCCACTCGACTCTTTGAAATCTCTTAGCCACTGAAACCTTATTTTGTTACATTTCTTTTCCCCGTTTTGGTCAAGAAGGCATTCTCAATCTCACAATGCCAGGGCCAGGCTCATCCTTGAGAGTCATGTCCCACATAGTGGGGAGGATAATAAATTTATTTGCAGAGTTGGGCTTAGAGAGAGATGCCACATCTGAGCCACAAAAGAGGTTCTCTGGGGTTGACTCTTAGGCATAATTATAGGTAGGCTTAGCCTCTCCTTTACAGAAGGAAGTTTCATAAGAACAAGCCTCAAGATCAAGGGCTTTACTTATTAAGTAGTGGGTCCCTAGTTTCACATAGCAAATGTTCTATCCAAAATAAGCAATGTCTCACATTATCTTCATTCTGTTGTACAATAATCACTCTCAATTTTAGACAATTATCATAACCTAAAACACCTCATAACTTGTATCCCCCCTCCCAATTATTTACCCCTAGTATTGGTGTGGTACTCTTAAAGTATTCCTATTAAATACTGTCCATACATGCAATGAGTAGTCTTTCTCATAAACCTATCTGTTGTCAACTCTTTGTACAAGTATCATACCTTTTAAGTAGATCATGCAAGAACTTTATATTTGTAGTGCTAATCTGTGCAGCAGCTTTTTTTTATGAGAATTATGAACAGAACAAAAAGGGTTACATTAGAGAGCTCCATAACAGTACGATTCACTGAGCCGTCACATGACACCCCAACAAAAACTCACTCTACCAGTACTGACTTCACAACTATATGCTTAGTCGCAAAATAGCTGAACTTCGCCGTCACACAGTAACACTCCTCAAGATATTTTCCTGATGAGCAAATACGGTTAACACTGAGATTCATAAAGATCTGCAGCTTGGAATTCTTCCCTCTTTTATGAGGTTTCAGCCTTGCCAACGAGAGGGTATTTTGGAATGGGAGTTTCTTACTGGAAAATATTTGTATTCAGCTGCTGATGGCCAGCCCCTTCAAAAAAGGATGGACCCTGCCCAGAGAGAAGCCCTAGATGAAGTTGTCATGCCTGTCATGGAGATGATCAATGCCAATTCCAAGGCCAGAGAGCATCATTGATTTTAAGGAGATGCAGTATGGCTAGCATTGCGTCAACCCCATGTACAGGGCTGATTACACAGTGGACCTGCTACTCCTCTATAATAAGGACAAAGGCAAGAAGATTATGGTTCCTGAGATGAGGCATGGGCATCCACAGCAGACCTGCAGCAAGATCCAGTTTGTGGAGCACGAGGAACTGGATTCCAAGAGGCTGGCCAACAAATTAACCAACAGTCTTAGCCTTTTTCTCAAATTCCCTGAAGAAGCTTGTTTCATTTCATCTCCCTGGATAAAAAAACAAGCACAAGGAATGTGTGCTGGTTTAAATGTATTATGTCCCCCAGGAAAAGCCATATTCTTTGATGCAATCTTGTGGGTCAAACATATTAGTGGGGATTAAGTTGGAACATTTGGATTAGGTTGTTTGCATGGAAATGTGCCCCACCCAACTATAGGTGATAACTCTGATGAGATATTTCCATGGAGGCATGACCCCACTCATTCAGGGTGGGCCTTGATCAGTGGAGCCATGTAAATGAGTTGGCAAACAGAAGGGACTCAGTGCAGATGAGAGTGACATTTTGAAGAGCAGCTACAGCCAGGAGGGATACTTTAAAGAATGCACAGTTGCTGAAAGAGTAGCTACAGCTGAGAGACAGTTTGAAGATGACCATTGAAAGCAGACTTTTACTCCAGAGAAGCTAAGAGAGGAAAAACACCCCAAGAGCAACTAAGAGTGACATTTTGGAGGAACTGAAACCTAGAAAGAAACGTCCTGGGAGAAAGCCATTTTGAAACCAGAACTTTGGAGCAGACGGCAGCCACGTGCCTTCCCAGTTAACAGAGGTTTTCTGGATACCACTGACCATCCTCCAGTGAAGGTACCCGATTACTGATGTGTTACCTTGGACACTTTATGGCCTTAATACTGTAGCTGTGTAATCAAATAAACCCCCCATTATAGAAGCCAATCCATTTCTGGTGTTTTGCATCCTGGCAGCATTAGCAAACTAGAACAGAACCCAAAGATAAAAGATATTGATTCCTTTGTCTGGATGTTTTGATCTGTTTGTGAGATTCATGGGAAACTTTGAAAAGGCATGTCTTATTCCAAATCAGAATATCAAGCTTGTTGCACTGCTTTTCAATTCTGACTCCAACCCTGACAAGACTAAGCAAGTTGAACTAATGAGAGATTATCACAAAAAGTATCCTAAAGCTGACATGCAGATTTTGCCTGTGTCTGGAGAATTTTCCAGAGCACTAGTCCTTGAAGTAGGATCTTCCCAGTTTAATAATGAGCCCTTACTCTTCTTCAGTGACATTGACCTCATGTTTACTACAGAATTCCTTCAGCAATGTTGAGCAAATATGGTTCTGGGCCAGCAAATATATTTTCCAATCATCTTTAGCCAGTATGGTCCGAAGATTGTTTATAGTGGGAAGGTTCCCAGTGATGACCATTTTGCCTTTACTCAAAATACTGGCTTCTGGAGAAACTATGGGTTGGCATCACTTGTATTCATAAGAGGGATCTTGTCCAAGTACAGGGCTTTGATGGTTCCATTCAAGGCTGGGGGCTTGAGGATGTGGACCTTTTCCACACAGTTGTTCAGACAGGCTTGAGGACATTCAGAAGCCAAGAAGTAGGGGTTGTCCACATCCACCACCTGTCTTCTATGACCCCAATCTTGACCCCAAAGAGCACAAAATGTGCTTGGGATCCAAAGTGGCCACACAGGGGTCCACACCTACTGTGTTTCCTCATGAACAAATACAGTAACACCGAGATTCATAAAGAAGATCGGCAGTTGGCTGAATTGTGGCTGGAAAATATGATCCAACTTACAGTAAAAGCAGCAATGAGGACAGCCTGATGCCCAGCTCTGCTGGAAAAGATACTTTTAATGATCTAATTTATTTTTACAAAATTTTTGTATGATCAGTTTTTGAAGTCCATACAAGGATATAATTACAAGTGAATTTTTGCAAAGGAGTCGTTTAAGATTAAGATTGAGCTTTTGGAAAAAAATTTGATTAATGGTTGCCTCTGAACACATCTTCTTGCTGAACATTATGTAGCAGACCTGCTTAGTCATGACTTGAAACATACCTGATGAACAGAACTTTATTTTTTATATTTCCTTTTCAAACTCCTTTTGCTGCAGTCCCATGGCAAAAAACATGGATGCGCCTGCAAAGCATTACCGTAACATAACTCTGTCCATCTGGCAAATGTTCCATTGCACAGATTCTACCTTTTGCCTTTTTTACAATGATTTTTATTTTTTAAAAAAGGCATTTCATGTTTCAGTTGTAACATAAGGAAATGTGGTCCTAGTTGTATTGTCATCTTAGTTGATCGTTTCTCCCAAACTGTGCTCCTCTAGTTGTACAGATGAGGTATCACTGTGTCACTGGGTTGCCCTAAATGGACCTGGCAGTAAATTTCAAAAAGGATTTGGCATTATCTCTCTTCCCAACTGTGTCAGTTTAAATGTATTGTGTCCCCCAAAATGCCGTTATCTTTGATGCAATTTTGTGTGCACAGACATATTAGTGTTGATTAGATTGTAATTCTTTGAGTGTTTCCATGGAGATGCACCTACCCAACTGTGGGTGATAACTCTGGATAGTTTCTGTGGAGGTGTGGCCCTGCCCATTCATCATGGGCCTTGATTAGTTTATTGGAGCTCTATATAAGCTCAGACAGAAGGAGTGAGCTTGCTACAGCCAAGAAGGACACTCTGAAGAACGCACAGGAGCTGAGAGAGTAGCTGTAGCTAAGAGACACATTTTGAAGACAGCCGTTGGAAGCTGACACTGAGATTTTTAAGAACGCCATTTTGAAACACAGCCGGGGAACAAGCATTCGCCAGCCACGTGCCTTCCCAGCTAACAGAGGTTTTCCAGATGCCATTGGCCAACCTCCAGTGAAGGTCCCCGATTGTTGATGACTTACCTTGGACACTTTATGGCCTTAAGACTGTAACTTTGTAACCAAATAAACCCCCTTTATAAAAGCCAATCCATTTCTGGTATTTTACATTCTAGCTGCATCAGCAAACTGGAACACTGATCCTTCTCTTTAAAGGGTAAAATATTAATATTTAGAATAGCAGAGAAAAATTGTTGTCATAAATCTAATATATGCAAACTTAAAGAAAAAACAAAAACACTGTGATGAAAACATTGGTTTTGTTCACTTCATCCCTCCAGTTTGTGTTATGTTGATGGTTATTTCATTCTTTAATTACTGTTTTGTTTTCTCCTTTGTATCTGTAGTACCTTTAATTTATTTAATATCCATTGTTTCGAGCTCTGCCGTTTCTGCAGTACCTGTAGTTACTAGTATTTATGTGTATTAGGAGTGTACACTCAC
>PVKY010005260.1:0-17749 GCA_004027775.1 Bradypus variegatus
TCACCCTGAAGCAGCAGCGTGGAACTACTGCCTTCCTGCCCCTTGTAGTCAAGCCTGGATATCTGCTCGTTTGCGAATCCCACACATGTGCCAGTAAACTCTGAATATAGCACTCACAAAAGACCAGAGATGGCTCCTCACAACTTTTGTCATTTAGACAAGAAATAGGGAAAGAGTATTTTGATTTTCTTCCTTCTCCCATCTAGTCTTCATTAGGAGTTCAACCTTAATAAACATCTCAAGCGGGTATCAAATTCAGAAGCTGATGCTTGTTGGAGAGGTTCTTTGCTAAAAAGGAGATGGAGCACATGCTGTTGGTCTGTCTGTAAGTCCGTCTGTTACTCTTGCCCTCCATGTCTGCTCCTCTTCACCCAAAGGGTCAAGTTCCTTGTGGGGGGAAGCAAGAGACCACTGGTGTATAATTTCAAGGGCATTGGGCCCTTCAAATCCCCTCCCAGTCATGGCTGTACCTGAAGTCCCATCATTCAAGAACCTTCCTTGCCTTTAGCTTAAGATAATTCTTATCTCTTGTTAAGATAGCTGAGAAAGGCAATGGTGTACCACTAAACAAACCCTCTTTCATGGTTAGGGAAACATACATATTTTTTAAATTTTAATTCAGTTTATTGAGGTATTTTCACATACCATATAGTCATCCATGGTGTACAATCAGCTGTTCACGGTACCATCATATAGTTGTGCATTCATAACCCCAATCTATTTTTGTACATTTTCCTTACACCAAAAAGAATAAAAATATGAATAAAAAATAAAAGTAAAAAAGAACAACCAAATCATTCCATCCCCCCATCCCCCCAATTTTTTCATTTAGCTTTTGCTCCCATTTTTCTACTCATCCATCCATACACTGGATAAAGGGAATGTGATCTACAAGGTTTTCACAATCACAGTAACACTGTGTAAGCTACATACTTGTACAATTGTCTTCAAGACTCAAGGCTACTGGGTTGCAGTTTGACAGTTTCAGGTATTCATTTCTAGCTATTCCAATATTCTAAAACCTAAAAAGGATTATCTATATAGTGCATAAGGATGTCCACCAGAGTGACCTCTCGACTCCATTTGGAATCTCTCAGCCACTGAAACTTGATTTTGTTTCGTATCGCTTCCCCCTTGTGGTCAAGAAGATGTTCTCAACCCCACGATGCCAGGTCCAGATTCATCCCCGGGAGCATATCCTGCGTTGCCAGGGAGATTTACATCCCTGGGAGTCAGGTAGGGAAAAATCTTAAAGCAGATTTCAGAGGGAAAGAAGGTGAAGACATGGTGCAGTTGTGGCAAGAGCGCCGACCTGGGATCCAGAAGCTTGGGGTCAAGCCCCACATATGCCAACAACTCGAGGGGCAGACCTAGCGAGGCCCCCAGCCCCTAGGAGTCTGTTTCTTCATCTGTAAATTGGGGAAGTTTCAGATATTTTTACAGGGACATTGAAAATCGACAGCGACGATAAAGACAACTTAAATGGATAACAGTGTTTTACAGCCTGGCAGGAAAATATTTTGAAACATGAACTAAAGTTTTCTTTCCCTCCCTTTTTCTCCCTGTGCCTTTATTTGTGTCCTGTGGCCAGTCTCCTTATTCACACAGAAGCCAGAGCATGCGGCTTTTATTCCCCCAGGGAAAGGATGACACAGCAGAACATGTTTAATGGAGGAGGCAAATTCTTGGCTTTTGAATTTCAAAAACCAGCCAAGGATTGGGCATCTGACAAAAGATTTGGAAGGATGCAAAAGCAAAGCTTCCCTGGCTCCAAGACTAGAAAATTTTCCCTGGGCTGCAGAGCAGAGTTCGATGGGAAGTGATCAGAGATGCCAGATACCTCCTGAAAAGGGCAAAAGAGGGCTTAGGGTCAGGAAAGAAGGACAAAGCGTGGGCCAGACGTGAGTAAGCACATCTCAGCTGAAGCCGGAGGGTAAAAACACCGCAGAGAACCAGATGATCCTCGTCCGGCGGCCAGCTTCCAAGGTTGCTCCCAATGAGCTGTCCATCCAGATGCTCACATCCTCGGACTGTCTCCTCCCTGGTTGTGTCCGTGTGATGCGTCAAGCACAGCGGAGGAGGCAATGTGTGACTTCTGAGGCTAAGACCTTTGCCGCTTTCACATCGTTCATTTCCTTGGATCTCTCAATCCGAAGGAAGCCTCCAGCCCCTGCTTCTATCTGATTGCAACTTCATGTGGGCCCGGAAGCCTGAACCACCAAGTTCAGCTGCTCATGAATTCCTGACCCGGAGAAACTGCTGGAAATAATAGATACTTGTTATTTTAGGCCACTAAGTTTTGGGAGTAATTTGTTATATAGCACAAGATCTCTGATACTGTGATACCACCAGAATTTAGACACAGCTCTGCAGAAAGGGGGCAGGAGACCCAAAATGGACTATGATTACACTTCTATCACCTAGAAGAACACAGGCTTGTAATAGAAATGATAAGCAATTAAAGAAAGATAAAGTATAATTCTAGAACACCTGAGTTTCTAGACTCCTTGTACTGCTGCAGCCAATTGCAAAGCACTTCCAGAAGACCGTGGGAGCCTGGGGAAGCCAGGGCAAAAGCCACTAGATTTTTGGGATGAGGGTGTCCTTTTCTCCTAACAGGTAAACAGAGAACTTGAAGATTCTTCAATCTGCCAATTCCAGAATTTGGGGGACAACCAGCCTGTGCCTGACTCTGGGCTCCCTTTTGCTCCTGGTTGTACCCCATCCTGAGAGCACGTGCAAGCTCAGCTTGACATCCAAGCCCTTCAGCTTATCTTGTTAGAAAACCCTTGCATTAGAGACCATTAAAAAAAAGAGGGAAAGGTAAATTGCCTGAAGCTGCAAGGCCCAGGAGGCAAGGGGAGAGCTGGTGATGGAGAATAAGCTGGTGATTAGAGGGCAGGGGATGGCAGAGGAGCCAGAGCAGGCGAAACCTCCACTGGAGATGTCAAAATATTTGAAAATCCTCTTCCTTTGGTGAATTGAGTTACCACAAGGTACTTTCTTTTTTATTTTTTCTTTTTGCATGAAGAGAAGAGTCTTGAATGGAGGTTAAGAGCACAGTTTCCACAGCCAGGCAGAGGGGTTCGGCCCCTTAGGTGCCATATGACCTCAGGCAACTCGCTTATCCACTCTGAACCTCAGTTTCTTCATCTGGAAAGGGGATAATGATGAGCCTATACAACGGCCTCGAATCTCCATCCTTTGTATTCATGTCCTTTGCAATGTGTCTTCACATCAAGAGGTGCAGTCTATTTTCTTTCCCTTTGAATCTGGGCTGACCGTGAGACTTATTTTGGCCAGTGGAATGTGGTAGAAGTAATGCTTTGCCAGTCCCAAACCTAGGCCTCAAGGGACTGTGCACTTTTGTTCTCAATTCCCATAAAGGGAGCTTGGGCCAGCCTGTTGGAGAATGAGAGGCTACAAGCAGCAGATGTAAGCCGAAGTGACATCAGTCATCGTAGCTGAGGCCATCTAAACCACACAGATGCCGGCCAAGTGAGCCAAGATCTGCCAAGGCAGATCCAGATAGGCAGAAGAGCCAGCTGACCTGTGGATTTGTAAGCAAAAGGGATAAATCAATATTGCTTTAAGCCACTAGGTTTGGGGGTGGTTTGTTATGCAGCAATAGCTAACTGATACACCTCTATCTTAAAGAGTTGCTGTGAGGATAAAAGACAATAATAGAGGAAAATAATAAGAGCCATAACTGATAGAGTGCTGCTTATTATGTCTGGCACTGTGTCCAGTATTGACATGCGTTATCTCAAAGACTTGCGGAGAGAAGAACCGCAGCTGATGTTCTAGGGCACGGCATCATACTGCTTCACTCACAGTGCCTGGACCCCAGGACCCGGTCATCACACATTAGCTGTTGGATGCTGCTGATGTTAGGGCTCCTGACAAATGCTCTGATTCAGCAGTGGGGTCTGAACTTCGTCTGTAACCCTTGGGGCCAGGGGCCTGGGGAAGAAAATCAGTCTTCAGCTGTGGGAGGACTAGGAGGCAGCATATATGTGGGGGCGAGGGGCTGTCAGAGGGAGTGAAGTTGGCTCAGGGAGGGTTTGAGGCACCAGCTAGGGGGCTCCATGCTCTACCCTCCCTAGTCCCATCCATGGACCAGCAGAGTCGGGGTCTCTGGCCCTGGTTGGAAATGCAGAATCTCAGGCCCCACTCCAGCCTGGCTGGCTCAGAATCCGTACTTTAACAAGATCCCCAGGGGATTCACGTGCGTGTTAGAATTTCTCCATTACACTGCTCCTCAAGCTACCCAGGTTGAAAGACCAGCTTGGTTTTTAGCTAAATTTCCAATCCACTGCAGAATGACCCTTGTGTAAAATACAATAAAAAATGAATTGCTAGGAAAATTAAATGAAAAATAAAACAGACAAAATCCAAGCCCCCAACTTTAATTTTTCTTTATTTTATTTATTTTTAAAACATTCTTCGCCCCTTTCCATATTGCCTGGAGGTTAATTAATATTTAGTAAATGCTTTATATTGGCATTTGTGTTGGTGAGTGTGGAACTCTTAGGATGCCATATGTTTGCTGTAGACTTAAATGTGCCACACTCAGCAGTGGGATGGGGGTAGCTTTTTAGTGAACACAGTATGGTTAAAGGATGATTAAAAGAATGAATGGAGACAAGCCCCGATTTTTTATTTTTAAATTCAATAATGCAAAATTACTCTGTTAAATCGCTACAGAAGTTTCTAAATACTCCCTCTGTTTGAACCTTATCGTGGACAGGTAACAGTGTGCTACCTATGTGGGCCGTAGATTGCATTTTGAGTAGCATACCTCTAGAGTTAATAATGACAGTGATAATAATACAATATTATGAAACAAGATGATGTGTTTGACGTCGGCCCATGTTAAGGACTTACTGGCCTTGCGTTCCTTGGAACACTCTCAGCAAATTTGCAGGACAAGCAATATTTTTATCTCCATTTTCCAGATGGGGTCACTGAGGCTCAGAGAGGCTAAGTGACTTGCCCAAGGTCACAAAGCATGTATGTGGAGGATCCAGAGCCCACCCATTTCTCCACTTGGCAGAAGGAGGGAGAGGAAGGAACCTTCTTCTCTGCAGCCTGAGTGAGTAACAGCTGTCAAAAAGCCAGGCACAGGGCACTCCGGCAGCCTGCCTGCAGGGGAAGACAGCATCTCACAAGCTGTCTGCTTGCCCCTGGCTGGGGGGGATCTCTCTGGCACCTCGCACTTTGCTGGAACCTGGGCCCTGGCCCCACCCCAGCCCATCTAGCTGGGGGTGAAGGGCAGAGCTCACTTGCTCTCCTCCTCTTTTGCCTGGAGCCATGGGGGCCTGGTGGAGAGGCCAGGGGTCTGGCAGGCTGGGTGATAGCTAGTTATCGACGAGTTGATGGCTGCTACAGAAGACTGCCTGAGGACATCGAGGCGGCAGCCACTTCTGAGGCCCACTGCTCCCGGAGAGCTGGCTGCCAGCATCTCTGCCCAAGGCCCCGTGCTTCCCCTCACCATCTCATTAATCCTGATTTACAGAAAAAGGCAGCAGGCAGGGGCCCTCTTAACAGGCTGAGCAGGCGACTGATTTGCCTTCACTGAAGACAATAGTGCCCAGGAGACCTGGCGTTGCTGAATTATTCAAATCAGCCGCGGCAGGGAAATCTGGGGACGGAGAGGGACTGGCTGTCCCCAGCCCCTGAACAGCCCTCCTTTCCTGCCCCCAGGGGGTGGTGCTCGGCGGCTTGGGGTGGCAGACTGCAGGTCCCCTTGTGGGAGAGACGGGCTGCCCTCGGCCGTCCCTCCTCCCCGGGTGGAAGTCGAAATTCGTGTTGATCATCTCTAAGCACCTTTGCGCTCTAGTAATGGATCCAAAATGACATTTCCCACCTGCCGGTCCCCGGGGGGACATTCTGACAAGGACTTCTGGATGAACATGTGATGGGGGTGGAGAGGATGAAGGGAGCAGGGGATGGCTGTTCTGCCAAAGGGTGTGTGTGTGTGTGCGCGCGCACGCGCGTGTGTCAGTGTATGCACACGTGCATGCGTTCCAAGAAGCTGAGGACATGGGGGTGAACTCTGGCTTGGCCAACCCTGGTGTTTCTACTCCAGGAAAAAGACATAGTGACCAGGTAGGTCTCCCTGGAAGATTCTGGAGCAAAGCCAGTCAAAGTGCCAGGGCACTGTGGGCGCCAGGTGGGAGGAGGGAGCCTTTGGGGAACACGAGGGGTAAACCGAGGCCCAAAGAAGGACAGGGACTTGCCCCAGATCATCCAGTTAGCTTGTGGCCAAACTGGGATGAAAAATGAAAAGCCACGGTGTCAGACTTGCAGATGGGGGCTGTCTTTGTAATGAATCACCCCCAATTCTTTTCTGAGCAGGTAGAATGAGCTTAACATCTGTTAACTCTGTTAGCCTTGTGAAAGCCCATGAGTTGATACAGTCTTACTTAGCCCCATTCTACCGATGAGGAAACGGAGGCTTGCAGAGCTTCAGCCACCAGGCAGGCTGGGAAGTGAGATCTGGGATGTGGAAGGAGCCTGGCCAGTGCTGAGCCCTTAGAGGGAGCTAAGAGGCAGCAGGATTCCATCCGTGCCGTCTTCCCTCCTTGCCAGCGTGGAGGGGCCCACTCTGCCTCCATTTCTGATTGCTGCTGTTGGGTTACACACTGACATCTAGCTGTCTTCTGTCTGTCCCAGGCATCACGAAGGGTCCAGGCCTGAGCCCGGAGGGGTCTCTGAAAGATGGAAGGAGGTTCACGAATGAAAAGGTGCAGGATGTTTGGGGACAAAATCCACCTCTTTGGGGAACCAGTGTGTACTTTCTCAATCAATTTGACCATCAGCGTGACAGCTTTTTCCAGCTGGGAGTGGTGCCTCGGTGGGATGGTGGTGTAGAGTAAGCACGTGAGAAAGCCATTTAATGCTCAGGATTATTTTATGAGGTCAGTGTCGTTATGCCCATTTTGCAGAGGAGGCAACTGACGCTCAGGGGAGGCTGTTTGCCCACAGGATGCTGCTGCCGGTGACCAGGAGGTAGGATTCGAACCCGGGGCTTTGCCACACCCGACACGCAGCCTCTGCAAGGCGCTGTGCGTGCCCCTTCCCGTCCCTCTCATCGGGGTGAGCCCTCTTTTCCCCGCCCTCGGAGCCCCAATTCAAGGGGCCAGGACTGTGCTCTGGACCCAGAAGCGGTCTTGGTGCTCCCAAGCAGCTCCAGCGCACCTCAACCCCGGAAACTCGGGAAACTGGGCTCGTTCTGCCCTCAAATTAGCTTCCATTTGGGGTCATCAGCTTCCGGATTAGCAGGATCTCCGGCCTCCCAGGATCCCCTGCAGGGAAACCCGACTAAGAGAGATTTATCTCCTGGGTCAGATAAAGGTGACTAAATGCAAACTGGCCGGTTCCTTTCGGCAAACAGTTCCCTGGGGAGGGCTCCGACAAGGAGAAGAGGCCATCGATCAGGGAAATGCTTCCCGGTGACTTACAGGGGAGACTTAAAGGAAAAAGCCCTCGTGTTTTACAGCCCGGGCAACTTGTCCAGCCTTGCAGAACCGTAAAACCCACCCACCAGCCTGCCGGGCCGCACAGAGGGGCCGGGTGGCACGCGGCAAAGTCGAGCTGCTGAGACCTCCGGCTGCGTTCTCCACTCAATTTATCAAGCATCTATTGAGCGCCTACTGTGTACTGGCTCTATCCTACCGAATCCTCTAGAGGGCGCCATCACTCCCATTTTATAGAGGAGAAGCTGAGGGTCCAGGAAGATCCCTCAGTAAGGGGGGTAATAGTGGTCCTGGCATATGGTTTCTGACCCCCCCCAGTCCCAACTTCCTTCTTGTATTGCCACCTCTCTAATTACATCTGGTCCCTGCCCAGCTTCGCCCAACTCTGGCCCAGGCACCCTCTCTCTCTCCTTCCCTCCTTCCCTCCCTCCCTCCCTTCCTTCCCTCCTCACTTTCTGTTTCTCCCTAATTATCAGCTCCTTACCCCTCCTGCATTTCACTAAGGTACAAGCAGAACCTTGATGAAAAGGTTAACGTGGCCCAGCAGCAGGCAGCAAACTTTTTCTGTAAAGGGCTGGAAAGGATATATTTTAGATTTTGCAGGTTGTATGGGCTCTACTCTGTTACTCTTGTAGCGGGAAAGTAGTCAGAGGCAATATGTAAATAGATGGGTGTGGCCGTGTGCCAATAAAACTTTATTTACAAACACAGATGGTGGGCTGGATTCAAACAGTGGGCTATAGTTTGCTGAAATAGAGGCTCAAAGATTTGTCTTTGGGGTCAGGCAGATGTGGGGTAGCCCCGGGCCGCTTCATCCACTTCCTTGCTGTGTGAACTTAGGCAGGTTGCCACCTCTCTCTGAGCCCTGTTTCCCTTCTGTAAAATGGGATAATGACAGTGTTTGTGTCCTGGGGCTCTTGCTTGGATTTAATGAGATGGTGCAGCAAATGGCACATGGTTAGTGAGCAAACTGGTTGCTATTATTTTATAATTAATGACTTTAAACCTTCTGAGGAAAGCCAACCTCCCACCCCCCATCTTCATTCTAGGGTAAAGGGAAGCTGGGGGGCTGGGGGGCTGGGGGGCTGGTCTTTGGTGGCTCTTTATGCTGATAAGATTTTCATGTTTTGCAAGTTAATGTATTTGCATTTCAATGATTTGCAAAAGAAGCAGAATGTGCCTCCTTTGGGTGTTTCTTGGGGTGATGGTCAGTGAAACCCCAGAAGCCCTCAAAGCCTCTTGGAGTCTAGCTTCTGATTCCCTCCCCTGGTTCCAGAGGCTCTGCCTGGGTAGATCCAGAAGGCCAGAGATCCTCTGGTTGAGCGCTGATCACCAGTGGCCAATTAATCTATTACTTGCAGATACATTTTCCATTAGCTGTGGTGGAATCACTGACTTTAAAGCAATTAGTCAGCGTAATGAACTTGAGTGTGGGCAACCAGGAGGGGGAAGTTAACCCCATTGTTCCCAAAGGAGACTGTGCTGGTGTGGGGAGCAGGGAGAAGTTCAAGAAGAGAGGTGCGGGGGAGAGAGAAAGTTCTGAGAGCCACACGGGAGTTCCCAGGTAGCAGGGTGTGGTGGCTTGGGGTGGAAGGGCTCAGACTCAGGGCCAGGAAAAGGCAGCATCTCTAGGCTTGGGGACTTGAGTGAATCATTTTGAATCTCAGTTTCTTCCTCTGCAAAATGGGAATCATAATAATACACACCTCATAGGATCATTGTGAAGATGGAATGAGACAAGTTGTGTACAATATATAACCCACTGCTGGGCACATGGTACCTGCCAGTGGATGCTGAGCTCCAGCACCCTCCTCTTCCTCACCAGTAGACATGAGGAGGAAAGCCAGGGGCTTCTTGACTTAGGGCTTAAAACAATAGAGACTTCTTGCTAAAATTGCATTAGCTCAGCATCCACAATCAAATGTGTCAGGGATGCCAGGATCCAATGGTTGATTTTACTGCAGACCTTGTCAGTGACTTGTACTTCTGATGTACACTGTGACTCTCAAAGAGGGAGAAAGTTGGGCCGAATTTCTCAAACCTATTTGAATGAAACAATGTTTTACCCTTTCAGAGCATCTCATAGGATTGTGGGTTTTGTTGTAAAAATAGCAGGAAATGATATATTTGCCAAATTCTACCCAGATCAAGTCCACCTCCCCCAAAAGCCCTCCCTAGTTACACAGTCGACCTCCCCACTCCTCCCTCTTCTGAGCTCTGAACCTTCCCCTTTTGGCCATTTTATGTGGCACACATAGAAATAGAAAGCCATATCTTATGGTTTTTGTCATGGTCCATGTTGCCTGAGATTTGTAAATGTTTTGGGCAGATCTTCAAGGGGGACCCTGAGAGTATTAAGAGGAAGGAAAAATAAAGTCCCTCTTCTAGGAAGAAACTGGGGGCTGCCTTGGTGAGGCTGGGTGAGGGGATGAGGGGAGGGTTCCAATGGGGGCCTCCAATTTTCCATGTTAACTTCCACTGGAGAAGTTATAAAAAAAATAAACAAAGGAGTGGGATTGAAATTAGTGGGTGTGAGGGCAGGCAGTTGATAGGGTGTTCCAGGAGTCCCTCTCTTTGGGGGTTCCTTTTGGAGTGAGGCTTGAGAGTGAGAAGGGGCCCAGAGGAAGGCGGAGGGAATAGCTTTGGTCAAGGAGGAAACTTGGCACGTTCCACTGGGGCTGAGTGGGGCAGGGTAGGGAATGAAGTCAGAGAAGAAATGGGGGCACAGGATCTTGGAGACCCTCACGTGGGGTCTGGATTTATTTAAAGTGAATAGAGAGGCCGCTGGAGGGTTCTATGCAGAGAGGAATAGGGTGCATTTGAAAAAGTCCTGCTGTTCACCCACATTGCAGCTTGTATCAGCACCACGTTCTTTTTTAGGGATGCATAGTGTTCCTTTGTACGAATATACCTTATTTCGTTTACCTGTTCTTTACTTGCTGACCGTTTGGGCTGTTTCCACCTTTTGGCCATCGTGAACACTGCTGCTATAAACGTTCGAGTACAAGTGTCTGTTGGAGTCCCTGTTTTCAGTTCTTTGGGGTCTATTCCTGGGAGTGGAATTGCAGGGTCACATGAATCTCATGTGAAAACCTAGGAGGTCGTTGTGGGTTCACGTGACTTTCATGTGAAAACCCAGGAGGTCATTGTGGGGTCATATGAATTCCATATGAAAACCTGGGAGTGCATTGTAGGGTCATGTGAATTTCATTTCAATTAAAAAAAGAAAATCTCCTCTGTCGAGGGGGGCGGCAAGAGTAGAAGTGGAAAGCCCAGTGAGGAGGACACTGGAGCCAACCGGGTGGCAGGTGCAATGGGCTGGACCCGTCCTGGTGGAAGTGAGGAGAAGGGCACAAGCCCTGGGAGAGTCCGCGGGAGGGGCGTTCGGGCTGCGTGCGAGGTGAGCAAGAAGGAATTGAAGAACGTCTCACCTGTACATCCCACCTGCACGTCTCCTCGTCGGGCTGGGATTACGATGCCATCTCCTGGTTGCTTGACTGGCCAGGGGTCACCCAGGGTGACCCCACCTTCAGAGGTGGGAACCTTCTAGTCCCCACCAGAACTTGTCCTGTCCCCATCAGTCTCTGCCCACCCTCGTCCCCTAGACACAGGCTCACAGCCAGTCAGGGGAGGATTTGATGTTCCATCGGCTGCGGTGGCAACGGTGGGCTGTTCATCAGCGTCTCGCCATCTGGAAAGTTGTTCCGCATCTTTCTGTTGCCGCCACCCCCTGCCAGGGAGCGCGAGTGGTGTATGCGTCAACAGGTAAACTGCCCCCTGGAATGGAGATGGATGGAAGCCCAATTTTGTAATAGCGCACCTTTCATTAAGGAAACCACTGCCTTTGGATGATCTAAAGGCACTAATGGACCGGCCCCAGCTTAGGACTTAATTATATGGCTGCTAATGAGCTGCAGCTCTCGCTGGCTGGGGAGTCCCACTGACAACCACCAGTCGGCCTTGGGCTCCTTTCTTCCCCGCTGCAGGCCTCAGATGATGTTGCTAGAGACCAGAGGGGACATGGGTGGCTGGGAGGAGTCTAGGGGTATTGTCATCATGGGGGCCACTTTCTAAGAATGGTCTCCGTGTCCCTGAAGATCAAAAAGAGGTGCCTGCAGTAGGAGAGAGGTGAGTTAGACACGTGGAAGTACTTTCTGCTGGGGAGGCTTGGAAGATGCTTACGTAAGGGTCCTGAGTCTTATCTATGCTTGTTTCCGTCTCCCAATCCTAGTACTCTCCAAGGGTGGAGTCGGGATCAGAAGGGTCTGGGGTGGGTGGGAGAGAGAATATCAGATAAACAAATGTGTTGTGTGCAGGACTGTCTATTACACATTAGGACTTGCTCTCCTCCCAGCTGTTGGGTTCACTGGTTCCTGCTACTTCCCCAGGGAACCCGACCCAGACTGTACTCTGCAAAGTAGAAAACCTCCCTCCCCATCTCTCCCTAGTGTGTCACCACCTATAATTATCTTGTTTATTAACACGTTTGCTTGTTTACTGTCGGACTCCCACATTCTGTCACCTGCACTTGGGCAGAGGTCTTTGTCTTTTTTGCTGCTGCATCCCCCATGCCTGGAACCATGCCTAGTACATTGTTGATGCTTAGTAAATATTTGTGGAATGAATGAATGAATGGACTGCTGGGTATTTACAAGGTACTGAAACAGTCAGAGTAGCTGTGCACTTTTGAGAGGAGGTGGGTTGGTATTGCAAGGTAGGGAATTAGTAGATCCTAATAGAATATTCTAACAGAATACAGAATATTTATGCTTCTTTGGAAACTGCAAAGTAAGAGAGGTTTCCCATCTAACCTGTCCTCCTGCCTCCTCTTTTATGCTGTAGCAACCACGAATTTTTCCTTGCCTCTGAGCCTTTGTTTGTACTGTTCCCCCTGCCAGAAGTGCCCTTCCCAGTACCTCTTGTTGGTCTGGATGAGTTTGATTTGGTTGATTTTAGGGTTGGTGAAAGCAAGGGCTGGGTCTGCTTTGTTCATTCTGTATTCCCGGCCCATTAAACACATGGCCTGAATGAATGAATGAACAAGTGAATGAATCCTCCAAACACATGCTAGATTGCCCTCTATGCGTTGCGGCTGGTTTTGGCGGTTTTCCAGTAACCCACTGAATGATTGCTGCCGTGCCTGTCTTCTCTATAAGATTGCATGCTCCTTGAGGGCAGGGCCAGTAGATTCCCTTTGTTCTATAAAGATCACAGGGTAAGTCTCCTGAATGAAAGGTTTGTACAGACATCAGCTGTTACTAATCCCTCTGACCGCAGCTATCTAGCTGCAGGCAGGCCAATCTCCATCTCACGTGGCTCAGACCCCAGGACACCCCAAGTTTACGCTTGGTAAACAACCTGCTGGGCAGTGAGATGACACGAAATTCTCTGGCCACAGCTATGATACAACATTTTACTGGTTTGTGGTGCTCAGACATTCATTGGCTCACTTGAGCTTCCAACAGCCCGCTGAGAAGGCTAACAGACACAATTATTATTTTCATTTCACAGGACCAGAAACCGAGGCTCAGAGGTAGGTGTGGCTTTGCCATGCAGCACAGAGCTGCTTAGTAATTGAGGTAGCTGGAATCTGCACCCAGGTTTACCGCCTCCCAGGATCTGATATTTTTCGCTGTCTTCCATTCTGGGGGAACTGCCTTTATAAAATGCTTGAAAATCTTAATGGTGATAGTAACAAACAATGTAAATGGCAGCTGACTTCTATTGAGTCCTTTTTTTCTGGTCTGGCACAGGACTGAGCATTTTACCTGGTTCGAAATAGGCTTTTAGTATGAATCAGTTTCCCAAACGTCTGCTTTTGAAGAAATTGAAACGAAGAGGGTTTGGACCTACTTTCTGAATCAGTGACATATGGGCTTGGGGACAGAGGAGACCAAGCCGCCATCCCCATCCCTCGGGACTCAGCTACCCCGCCTGTGAAATGGGTGGTTGGATATAACAAACCTCCCAGGCCTTTCCAGAGCTGGCCTTCTGCAGATTCACCCACAGACCATTCTGACTTCTCCTCCTCCAGGGTGGTCCTGGAGTCACGAGGGTGACGATGGTCTGCCCCCCGCCCGCCCTCCTCCCTCGGAAACTTTGGATAGCTGGGAGGGCTTTGCAGAGGCACTAAGGGACACGAGGAAGCCGTGTGCACTGCATTCTTCAATGGCAGCAATTTTCCGTGTAATTAAGTTGATTCATCATGTATATTAAGGGGAAAATGGAGACGCATGAACATCACAGCCCATTTGCCATTGACATCCATCTCCGGCGTCTCTTCTGTTTTCCCCAAGATGGACTACCATGATGAAGGCAGGACCCAGGGAGCCATCTGGAGTGATGACTGGTGTGACCTGGCCACTCCCACCCTCCTTCCGATGCCACAGGACCCATACCTGACTCCCCACCTCCGACAGGTGCTTCTCCAAAATCCAACGACCACCCCTGCCTTCAAGGAGCTTACAGCTCAGGAATCACGGTTAATGTTGATGTTGGGTTAGCACTGGATATTTCTTTTGGGTAGCTCAGCCAATTAGCCTTCCTCCAACTAGCTGCTGGTGATGTTATCTCCTGGGTTAGGACGTGGGAGTGCCGAGTTGTTGCAACCTTCCCATTACTCTAATCACTGTGGCTTCCTCCAGCTTTTTGGCTTACAGATGCACAGGTAAGCTGGAGCCTGACCCCCTTGTATATACAGGTCGTTTGATTCATTTGCCAATTCACTCAACAAATATTCAAGGGCTGACTGAGGGGCAGATGCTGTTCCAGGCTCTTGGGATACATCAGTGGGCAGCCCAATGATTCCTGGCCTCCTGAAGCTTACGTGGTTGATGTTTTGGAATACCGGAGTGAATGACTTAGCAAGCACGCATTGGGCAAACACTTTGCCGACTACAAGTGGTTAAAATGGGGCCAAAATAGTTTGGCCTTTGCCCTCATGGAACATGCTTTCTAGTGGAGGGGGAAGATGTAAACCAGAGAATTGCTCCAGTGTGTTAGTGATTACAAACTGAGATAAAGTGCTGGGAGGGAAAAGGTTGGGGTGGTGCTTTGAGTGTGTGAGGCGGTCTTGGAATAGACTGGGGGGCTGGGGATTCAGGAAACCTTCTCCAGCAAGGGATACATAAGCTGAAAAGCAAAGCAAGACTTTGCATCAAGTAGGAGAAGAGAGGAGTGAGATGGGGTAGAAGAACAGCAAGAGGACTATCTGTTGGGTTTCCTTAGGCTGCCAGTAACTGCAGACCCAACTCAAAAGGCTTTCAACGCTTAGGACAATTTCTTATTTGCATAATAAGAAGTCCAAAGGCAGGGCAGCTCTGGGGTTCATTAATTCAGGGCCTTAATGAAATCATCAAAGACCCAAGTTCTTCCATATACCCACACTACCTTTCTCAGAGCATGGACTTGTGTTCCCAACATTGTTTCTTCATGGTCACAAAACAGCTGCCTTGGCTCTTGTCACACATCCCCCACAACAGACATCTGAACTCTTTTCAAAGAGAGAGGAAACCTTTCCCAGAATGCTCCCGGGAGGTTTCCCTTCACGTCTAATTGGACAAAGCTGGTTTAGTACACTGGAGTCACTGGGGTAGAGGGTGCTGTGGGGGTGAATAGGGCATCCCTGCTGGGAAGCTGGGAGACCTGTGTTGAAGTTCCAGCCCTGGAATCAATTTACTGTGTGACCTCGGACAAGCCTCTTCCCCTCTCTGGGTCCTGAGCTCTCAATCTGAAGAACCAGAGTGTCAGACTGGTTGATCTCGAGGGTCCTTCCATGTGGGAGGATCTGAATGGGCTGTCGCTATTGTGGGGGCCACTAGTTCATCAGCTGTTTCTCTTTCTGCCTTCTGAGTACCTGGAGGCTTGCACTTCCTGGCTGTCTTGTGGGTAGGTGGAGTCATGTGACAAGTTCTGGTCAATGAGTCAAGGGTGTGTTTCTTTCCAGGCTGATGCATTTCACTGCTTATTCAGGACTCTTTGGATTTCTCTTTTCCTCTAGCACAGCCACTGGTAACATTTGAGAAGGTGAAGGTGACTGTCCCCTACCAGCCCGAGTCCCTGAGTGACTGCAGCAAGAGCTCCACTGTCCTGATGGACCTGCAGCACGAGCAGGAAACCAACCTTTACTGTTTCAAGTCACGAAGAGTTGGAGGTTACTTGTTACTGCAGCATAACCTGTCCCATCCTGACTAATGCATTTATAATAATAATAGTGCAGCCAACATAGAAGGGGAATCATCTCTGTGCCCGGCACTAGATTAAGCCCTGCATTTGCACTTTACTATTGAACCTCCCCAGCAGCCTTGTGGAGTGGATACTGTGATCAGTTCTCATCCCTGTTTCTAAGATGAGGAAACAGGGTCTCCGAGAGGGTAAGACAGTGGCTCAAGGTCACGTAGTCGGCAAGGAGCAAATCCAAGAGTCCAGCCCTGGTGTGTTTGGCTTTGAGGAATTAATCCCAGCACTAGCCTGCCTTGACTAAGCCTGGTGGAGCGTTTGCTGAAAGTTAAAGAATGGACCAGGAGCTCGAAGAGGGGTGTGCATGAGTGCGTATATGTGCATGTATGTGTGCAGCTTGCTCTGCCCCATGCCTAAAGTGAGAGCAGCTTTGGCAGTGGATCTGGGTGGTCCTGGGAAACCCCCTGGCTTGGCCTGGCTTTGTGTCTGTGGGTACTTCCTCCCTGCCTCCCCAAGCTTCCCCTCCTGCCCCAAGCTCCCTGTGGGCCCTGGGTCGTCTCTGCCGTCGAAGAGACCTAATTAAGCCCTGGTGTGGCAATTGGGGCTATCAGTTCCTGGCGGGCAGCTCCTTGGAGCAGGGAGAGAGGGTGGTTGGGGCAGCCATGGGATCCCATGCAGGAGAGAATAATATTAATGCCAGTAATAATAGCAGCCATCACAGCACCATGCTAGCCCTTAGGAAGGGTTATCAACAATAGCTGCCATTGTTATTATTATCATTGTTCTTATTATTCACATATCCTGGCTCTGAGCTGTAATTTGCATTGAGGCAGTATTTTGTGTTCGCCATGGGATCTTACCAGGAGACAAGGGCCTCTCTTCCTGGCTCCATCCTCACCCCTGCCATCCGATCAGAAGGCTTCGAGCTGGTGCCCCATCCAGAAAAGCCCCAGCCTTGGCCATCAGGTCAACTCCTTGCCCATTTTGCAGACAGGGAGCCTGAGGCCTCCACAGGCCATGTTCAAGGCTGGTCAGCAGGGGAGCTGGATCCAGAGGGTGGTTCTAGCCCTTAAGGACTGTGGGCCTCCCTTAGGGGAAACTGAGGCTGAAGAGGGGCAGGTTTGCCGGCGGTCACCCAGGGCCTGCCGGGGTCCCTGGGCCATGGGAGGGCACAGAGTCATGGCTGGCAGTGGTCCTGCTGACGAGGCAGAGCCCACCAGGGGCAGGGGAGCTGAGCCCGGAGGCTCCGACTCCTGACCTGCTCCCTGGCAGCCACCGCCTCTGGGAAAGCAGCCTTATTAGCGCAGCTGCCTGCGTGGCCCTGGGTGCAGCCAGGGGCGGAAAAGGCCTCATTTACCCCAGCGCTGGCCCTGGCAAGCTGCAGCCCCACACACCCCTGTGGGGACACACGCGGGTGTATCCAGAGAGTAGAATGCAGGGAGGCACACACACCCATTCAACACGGGGCACACACATTCACACTCACGTCTAGACTCACCTCCCTGTACACACAGACATTTAAACACACACACAGGTACACACACACACACTTCCAGGCCCACCTCTCAGCACACACAGGTGCACAGGAACACAGGTAGACACAGAGGCACAGATACACAGACCAACGCATGCATACAACCTGGCCTGGCTCGGAAAACGTACACCTGAAAACCCACACCTGTGGGCAGGTGCCCCAATCCAGGCCCCAACTCAGAATGCACACCAGCTAAACACACCTATTCCATGTCATATACACTGGCAGTCACAAACATACGTCCACAGGCAGGCCTGATACTTGAGGGTTGCAGAGATATTTATGTACGTGGGTACACACATGCACACAATACATGCGTCGGTCTGTCTCTCTGCTCTTTCTGCCTGCCTCTTGCTGAGTTCTGCTCATCTCACCAGTGAATGCCACTTTACTGATTTTCAGGCACAAATCCTCATTGGATTTCCACATCCTGCCTGGGCAGGGGGCTGGCAGTGAGGCTCCATCCCTTTTACAGATGAGGAAACTGAGCTCCCAGTGGAACAAGAGGCTCACCCAATGTCACCCAGCGAGATGGTGAGGGTCACCCCAGGCCTCT
>PVKY010005261.1:0-17745 GCA_004027775.1 Bradypus variegatus
CTCTGCTTCCAGCCTGAACCTGCGTGGAAGGTTCTGGTTGTGCTGCAGGCACTCATTTTGGTTGGAGCCAGGCAGAAGCTCCCTTGGGTCCATGTGGGGCTGTTTGCCTTCTTGGCTCGTGGTATCCCTGTCGGGCTGTTAACCCACAGCATCGGCCGCCCTTACCCGGCAGTGCCATCGTGGCCCACGGTGATGTCCCTGGCTGCGTGCTCAGGCCAGGGGCTTGGGGGCCGCTGTTGGTTCTGCTGTCTCACGCCCCCACTCCAGGCCTGTGTTCACAGCGCATCCCATGCAGACCTTCTTAGCCCCTGTGGTGTCCAGCAAGGAAGGGGCGCAGCCTTGTGCTCTGAAGCTTAGCAGAAGACCACCCCCAGCTGCTGGGGTGAGCGGGGCTGTGGCTGCTGTCCGAGGGGCTTGTGCCCCCTTCTGTGGCCTCCCGGGCAGGCTGTAGCCATTCTTCTGTCTAGCCTCCCCGAGAGTGTCCCTGAGCGCCTCCGAAAGCTGCTCTAGTCCCCAGCTCCGCCTGGTGTGCGCTCCGCAGCTCTCGTCACCGGCTCCGGGCTCCAGGCCCTAGGGCCGGGGTCTGTGCCTGGGACTGAGGCTGGCTGCTCCTGGCATGTAGCTGAGCTCCCCGGCACTCAGATCCGTGGGAATCTCCAAACCCTGGATCCTGGGCCTGGGATTGGAATCTACTTGGAATGAACTTGTGAAGCGCAAGGGTTTGGACGTGGGCCGTGACCCCCTGACCAACCTCGCTTGCCAAGGAGAGGTGCGTGGCCAGTCCCCAGCTGGCGCAGGCCGGCCCAGCCCTCCACTGGCAGCGGGTGGCTTGCGCACAGCACCTGGCATTGTCCCTCTGGCCTTGTCCTGCCCACCTCGTGCCCGTGTGGCCAGAGGCTCCGAGACCCCTGCCAGGGGCAGTGAGCAGCCTTGGGCCCTCCCTCAGCATGTGGGAAGTTACTGTGCGTCTGAGACGTGCTCCATGACCCTTTTCCATAAACATGTAGATGTTTCCAAACAGGGACGCCGGCAGGGTCTGTAAGCCGGGCAGTTGAGTGCAGCGTGCTCGCGTTCTTGAGCCTTGTGGAAACCGTCGTCTTCGGGCCCTGCTAAGCGAGTGTGGAGCGTACGGGCAGGAGGCCCCGGGCAGGGCGGGTGCTCGCCAAGCCCAGACGGGCCATCTGCTCTGATGAGCAACTTCAAAATCAAAAGGGGTTATTTTCTCAGGGCTGCTGTTTGAAAAATGAAGCGTGAGTGGGTGTTCCGCAGAAAAATTAAACCAGGAAAAGAAAAGAAAAGGAAAGAAAGGAAAACAGACCCCAAACGAGTCCCAGCACACATGGTCGCTGATGCTGGTCTGCACTTGGCGCTGGCGGCCGGGTAGCCGGCGGTTTAGGCTGTGGGCCCAGGGCGCTCTGAGGGGCTTGTCTTACCTTCACGGGGATGTGCTACTTCTGCCTTCGTGGACCCTCCACATTCACCTCTGGGGTTGGAGGTAGGGAGGTCCAGAGGCCTGAGGCCGAGGCCCACCTGTGGCCTGCAGCCCTGCCTCTAGGCCCGTCCCGCTGCCTGGCCTCGCGGCAGGTGACCCACAGGACGGCAGTGCAGCTGGGCTTCCTCCCAGGGTCCGCGGCGCTGGGGCTCCCCTGGCCTGGGGCTCCGTGGCGTCTGTGCCCCCAGCACAGTCCGTCTTCCTCCTGGCATCTGCTCTCTGGCTTCTGCTGACTCCACTTTTTTCTCCCTGAGGTTGTCTCCGACTGCTTCTAGCATCCTCTCGTTCCACGGCCTCCAGGCACCCGGAGGAGGACTGGGCGCACCTCAGTTAAGGAGGATGTCTTCAGAAGGCCCCATTTGCAGACGGGTTCACCCCACAGGGACCTGGATGAAGACTGGAGCGTGCTTCTGCAGGGGCATGACTCAGGCCTGGTGCCTTGATCAAGTACAGAGCTTCCAGCCACAAGTTAAGGGACATCCCAGCTCACTGGTGACCCTCGGGTGGCTGCTCCTGAGCTGCCTGGAGGCTGTGTGTGCATGTGTGTGTGTGTGTGTGTGAATGTACACATGTGCACGTTTGTGTGAATGTGTGTGCGCGCACATGTGCATATGTGAATGTGCACACGTGTGAGTGAAGGTGTGTATACGTATGTGTGTGTGTGCATGTGTGGGGGTGGGTGTGTGCACACATGCTGTCTCAGGGCTCCCTAGTAGGGTGTGCATGATTAAGCCAGCTCCTCGGAGAGCTGCCAGCTTTGGTGTCCTTGGCCTTCACCCTGGGCTGTTCCGATTCCCAGACCCAGTCACTGAACCCCCCGTGTCTGTCCTGGGGGTGATGATCCCTGCTGCCAGAACCGGTTGCTGGTGGGAAGGGGCCAGTGAGCCGAGACCCAGCCCGTGAGGTGTCCTCGCTGCAGGAAGTAAACCAGCCTTGGTGCCTCGTGGCTGTCACCTGTGTACCTTGGGCTCGTGAGAAGTCCGTGGGCTTAGGGCCCACTCTAATCCCAGGGTCTCGAGATCCTACAGGTAATCGCATCCGCAGAACCCTTTCTCCACGTGCGGCCACGTTCTCAGCTCTTGGGCTTCGGGCCTCGGTGGCCGCTGTGTTGGGGGCCAGGCTGCAGTCCAGCTCGGGTCTCATCTCGGCCGGCGGCTGGCTCAGATTTGGTTTTCTCGAGTCTGCCAGTCCAGCCGCTACGGTCTCCTTGTGGTCGCCATCTCTGCTCTCGTCGTCGTCTTGCTTCCTGACTTTTCCTCCCGCTTGTCGGCTGCCGTTTCGGGGGCTCCGGCATCTCTGCGGGGAGCCGCAGTTCCCCAGTCCCTGGAGGAGGCGGCTGATCTGCAGGGCAGTTGGCCCAGGAGGGTCTTTTCTTCCTCTCTGGCCCACTCCGAGTCCCGGGTACCGTGGAGCTCTGGCTCACCCCGGGAGGCCTCGGCCCTGGCTCGGTGCACAGGGGATGAGGGGCTGTCCACGGCAGCAGAGTCGCCGAGTGCCCTGGGCTCTGCAGGCCCTGCCCCTCCCCTTTCTCCTTCAGCACCTGCGCAGTGGGACGGGGTCTGCGAGAGCGCAGATGGGTGACCGAGAAGACGCTAAATAGTCCTGGTGTTACCTGGAATAGCAGGGCGTGTGTCAAGGGGCTTTTTGAGGTGGCTGGAGGTCTCATGATTAAAACTCAACAAACACCCTGAGACGGGGTGGGATGGCATATGGCATGCTGGTGCGAAGCTGTCTGTACCCAGGAAAGGCCTGCTCTTTCACTCCATCCCTGGGGGTGCTGACCTCTTGTGGTGGGCCCTTTTGATTAGGTTGTTTCCATGGAGATGTGACTCAGACCATTCAAGGTGGGTCTTAATCCTTTACTGGAATCTCTATGAGAGAAGAAAGGGCAGAAAAAGGCAGAAAGCTCAGAGAGAAAAAGCCCCAGAGGAGCTGAGAGAGGAGGCCACTGAAGCCAGAAGCTGAAAGCAACGAAACCGAGGCGTGAGGGCCCAGCAGGCGCTGCCACGTGCCTTCCCATGTGACAGTGTGACAGAGGAGCCCCAGGTGCCAGCAGCCTGTCGTCAGAGTCGGGTGTCGTCCTGTGGATGTCTGAGTTGGACATTTTCACGGCCTTGGAATTGTAACTTGTAAGCTAATGAATCCTTGTTGTGAAAGTCAGTCCATTCCTGGTACATTGCATTCTGGCATCTTTAGCAAACCGGAACAGATGGGGAGGAGGGGAGAGTGTGCAGCAGCTTTCTGGGGTTCCTGAGGCTGTGCACTAACTGCACTGGGCTGGGGGTGAGCGGCCTGAGACCCCCGGGCTTCAAGATTGTGCCGTGGTGTGTACTGAGCCATCCAGTGTGTGCTTATTGAGTGCCTGCTGTATGGCTGATGCCCTGTAGATGTGGGAATGGTCCCCAGGCTTGTGCTGTCCTGGAGGGCCGCTTAGACCCCCAGTCCGGGCTGGGCTGCGGTGGGCTCTTGGCAGGGAGTGGGGAGGGGCGGCTTGTCCCCTGGGAGTCATTTCACAGCATTGCTTTGGAATACTTGTGTAGAGCAGAGTTTGAGGTGTTACTGCATATTTTATAGAGCTTAGTGGTGCATATTTGAAGATTTATTTTAATTCCAAACCTACAAAACTCAATGAACAGCCCAGAACTCCTCTGGGCACCTTTTGCCCCTTGCCACTGAGCCGTAGCCTGGGGAAATGCCTTCTCTGGAGGGAGAGAAGCTGGGAATTCGGCTTTATAAGTGGACCCAACCCGGCCTTGTGGGTCGCTCTCAACGTGCATGTTCACATTTGGCCCAGATGTCTAAAATCAGCCAACAGCATCGCTTCCTGTGCTGTGTGGCTTTGCTCTTAACGTGGAGGCCTCTGACTCTGGTGGTCATGCCATGGAGTTGACTTCAGAGGATTCTTCTAGGAACGAGGCCTGCTCACCTGCATTCTGTGATCTGGGACAGTTAGTGGACCCAGGAGCTGTGACCTGGGTCGTGGGGATGCAGGGTGGCCCCCAGGCTCTCCAGGCTGCACAGAGCCAGGGGTCAGGGGTGAGCAGGGTGAGGGCTTTTTTCACCTGGCCCCTGCAGTGCTGTCCTTGGCTTTCCAGGAAAACCTGTCAAAATTAAAACAGAATTCGGTAAAAATTTAATTTTGAGAAAAAAAAAAGAAATAGATGATTTTCTTGCAAAATATATGCTATCAAACTGACCCCAGAAGAGAGAGAAGAGCTCAGTTGGCCAAGTATTAATCCAAAGAAGATTGGGTGAGTTGTCTGGGCTGCAACCCACAGAGCCCTGGTGTGGGCTCCACGGTGGCAGCGCCAGACGGGCAAGGCCACCCGCCTCAGCGTGTGGAGCCGTCCCCACGCACAGAGAAGGAATCCCAGAGCCACCAGGCCAGGCCGAGAGCACATCGAGGCGGCCACCAGCCCGTCTTGATTTTGTGAGTCGGTGAGACTTTGCTAAGTAGGGTCCAGAAGTAAATAAAAGGATTCTCAGTGGGCAGTAACAGTGACAACAAAGGGTAGTCCCACATTCGGATGTGCTGGTAATAGGATTCACCATACTAATGAGTTCAACTTTTATCAGTAGGAAAAGAACCCTGCCTAATATTTCCACAGATGCTGAAAAAATATTTCCTAAGATTCAGCATCTCTTCTTGATTAAAAAATTACTCATGGATCAAGACCTAAATATATGAGCTATAACTGTAAAACTCTCAGAAGAGAATGTGGGGGCAGATCTTCAGGACCTGGATTCCACAGTGGGTTCTCGGATGTGACACCAGAGGCATGGGCAGTGGCCCCCAAATTAGATTCATTTGACTTTATAATTTATAATAGATAAATATGATCACAATTAAAAACTCTTGTGCATCAAAGGAAATTATGAAGAAAGTGAAAAGACAGTCAACTAAATTTTAGAAAAAAGTTGCAAACCATATATCAGATAAGGGGATAATATCTAGAATATATAAAAATTTTAAAATGCAATGACAAAAAGATGACCCAGTTAAAAACTGGGAAAAGGACTTGAATACACAATTCTCCAGAGAAGATATACAGATGGCCAATAAGCTCATGAAAAGATGCTCGACATCATTAGCCATTAGGGAAGTGCAAATCAAAGCCACAATGAGCTATCATGTCACACCCACAAGGATGGCTATCATTAAAGAAATGGAAAATAACAAGTATTGGAGAGGATGCAGAGAAATTACAACTTCGGTGCATTGCTGTTGGGAATTGAAACCAGTGAAACCCTAAAGAAAGCAATATGGTGGTTCCTCAAAAAGTTAAAGTAGATTTACCCTTTGCCTCTGCAATCCCACTTCTAGTGTATGGCCAAAGAAAGTGAAAACAGGGTCTCCAGCAGATACTTGTACCCCAGTGTTTAAAGCAGCATTGCCCCCCCAAAACTGAAACCACACACATCTTTTCCTTGTGTAGGTTTAGTTTTATTTTTTTTAAGCTTTTTATTTTGGAATAATTTTAGATTTGCAGGGAAGGTGCAAAGACAGCCCGGGGCCTCCTGTGCTTGCCTGATGCTGCCGCCCCAGCCCCGGCCCATCTGGCGGAACCGGCAGGAGTGTGGTCCGGGCCGGCGCACCAGGCTGTGGGGTCCATTTGGGTCCCAACCGGGGTACCCCCACTGTCCTTGTCCATCCCCGGATCCAGTCAGGGCCCCGCGTGGTGTTCGTTGTTGTGTCTCCTTCGTCTCTGAGCCCTGACGGTTCTTCTCTTGGTTTTCGTGCCCCTGACATTGTCGAGGAGGACCGGCTGGGGCTGGGGAAACCCCTCAGTGGGTTTGTCTGGTGTTTCCTTGTGGTCCGACGGGCTGTGGGTCTGGGTACAGGTGCCACGGAGGGCAGTGCCCTTGGCCTCACTGGGACGCAGTGTGGCATTAGCTCTGACTGGGCAGCCCTTCCCCTGGGCCAGTCACTGAGCACTCGCCTCCAGCTGGTGTCACCCAGAGTTCCCCTGAAAGCGTGCTGTGCCCGCGCCCCCTGCACTGGTTAGTTCAGCGTTTACTTTGTTCTCTGGGTTGGGTCCGGCGTCTTGCTGCCTACCCTGTGCCTTGTGGGCCGGCCCCTGCGCCCACGCCTCGTCCAGCTCTTGCAGATGCCTGCTCATTGACTGGTGCGAGGGCTTAGCGTGCCCACTGCTGTGGGGCATCCGGCAGCCCGTCCCGGGGGAGTCCAGCACTGATGCTCGTGTCAGCATGAGAGAGGGACGAAGGAGTGCGGCAGCGTCGCCGTGAGCCGTGGTGCATCCCCGCGGGGCCACACGTGCGCCTGTGCCCCTGGGCGCTCTCCCGGGTCACAGCAGGTGGCTCAGAAGGGGTCTCCTTCCGGCAAGGAATGTGCCGGGGGCAGCCGGGGAAACCCCGAGCAGGTGATGCTTGGCGCGGGCAGCAGCTGCCAGGAGGCATCGGGAGGCCGCGGCGTGGAGGGAGGGACCCGCCGCCCGAGCGGAGAGGCCAAGGCGCACGGAGCCCCGCTGTGGGCAGGTGGCATGTCCGGCCAGAGGCGCCGGCTGGCCTGGAGGCGTCTGCGGAGCTGTGGGATGAGGAAGCAGAAACCTCAGAGATGGGCTGAATTTCATCAGATCTACAAGGCTTTCCATTCTAAGAAACATTATTTTATGTGCTTCTCAGAAACAAGAGGAAAAAACACCACCAGAATATAATTAAGACACCATTTTTGGTAAGACTTAATTTCAGAAGTGTGAAAAATTTTCATCTGAAAATAGCTGAAATATAGTAAATGTTTTAAAAATCAGAAAAGAAACAGGAAAAGTATCAAAAGAATTAAATCTGTGCAGAGAGAAGACCTCTTTTTGGCAGGATATGCACATGTGCACGCACATACACCACACCTGCACACATGCACATGTGCACACACGCGCACCCAGCACCTGCATGCATGTGTACGTGCACACACACGCGCACCCAGCACCTGCGTGCATGTGTACGTGCACAAACACGTGCACTCACCACTGCATGCATGTGTACATTCACACACACGTGCACTCACCACTGCATGCATGTGCACGTGCCCACACGCACACCCAGCACCTGCGTGCATGTGTACGTGCACACACACATGCACCCAGCACTGCAGGCATGTGCACGTGCACATACACGCACCCAGCACTGCACGCATGTGCACGTGCACACACGCGCACCCACCACTGCACGCAGGTGCACTGCACACACACGCACTCACCACTGCGTGCATGTGTACATACACACACACATTGTGCACGGAGGCCAAAGCCACAGTAGAAAAGGTGGCCGCATCGATGCTGTGTGTCCTTGCGTGTCTGCCGTGGCCCGGGAGATGCTGGGGGGTGGGAGAAGGGCAGCTTGTGTTCCATTGGGGTTGGGGGTGGGTGGGAAGTGGACATGTGGAAAGCTGGAGCACGTTTCTGCAAGCTGTGTGTCCACAAGGTGTGGACGGTATATGGCCAGGCTGGGGCCATGCGGGCAGCAGTGGCTGTTGAAAGCCTCCCTGTGGGTGCTGTGTCCCCCAAAGCAGAGGGCAGCCGGGCTCAGGCCTGCTTTCCCAGGGGAAGCCGGGCTGTGGTGCACGTTCAGATCTGGCCTCTCCCAGGACTGCTCACTGGCCTTGTTGGACCACGAGCTTTTGGAGCCGGGTTGCCCTTCTGATGGACGGGGTGGGTCCAGCACTTGTGAGGATGCAGTGCTGAGCGCATTTCACTTCTCCCCGGTACAACAGAGCAGCAGGCGCCGTGGCTGTGGCTGAGGGTTCTCCTAGGTGCCGAGTCTTTCTGCCGGCCTGTGTTTTGGGGCAGCATCCAGAGCCTTGGGGCTGCCTGGGTGGTTGTGGGGTCCATTCCAGGCTGCTCCTTGTGCCCCCAGCCTGGCGTGGACGCTGATGCGGAGGGGGTGAGTTTGCACGTGCAGGCATGCTTCGCTGCTTGCTTGTCCTTCATAGGCTCTTCATTTGGGTGTTTGCTTGTAGTATTTTAATTTGAATGCTTGTATTTGTAAGTCTTAACACACTTATTTTTCTAAGAGTTCCAGTTCACTACAATAAAACTGAGGGAAAAGCAGTGGCTTCTGCGTACTCAGAAGATACTGAGGCACTGGTATCTTCTAGAAGGTGCTAGAACGGAGGGCTCTGGACAGCCTCCTGGTGAGCTGGACTTGGAGAGTTTATACATAACTGTGGGTCCGGGAGCTTGTCCCCCTTTGGCACCGTGGCCCTGGCGGGAGGCGCGTCTGCAGCGAGAGCTCGGCTGTCATGGTGGGCCAGGGCCAAGAGTGTTGGGAGTTGCCACCCCTGCTCTCCAGCCCCTGGCGGGATTCGGGTGACCTTCAGCACCTCCGGCTGCATGGTGGGCCCAGCCCTGGTCAGGCCTGCGGGCCCCTGGGCTTGCAGCGCAGGCAGGAGCCTTCTGCCTGGTGAAGGGCGCCTGAGAGGGAGCAGCCGTGCTCTCTGACCCCTAGGCAGAGAGGTGGGGGGGCTCCTGTTGAAACCCCAGTGGAGGAGAGTGTGTCGGGGCCAGTGGTCAGCAGCTCGCCCCTCACCACGCCCGCACGGGCCTGCCTGTCCTCTCCCCCAGGTCCACATGGGCCTGCCCCCTGGGTCCTGCTCTGCCCCCTGTTTGGGGAGGGTCTTCTCTCAGCCCTCTGAGACACTCCCCTGGGTGATGGGCAGCCCTACGCCCCACCCACTGCCGTGCCCGGGTCTAGCTACAGAGACCCTCTGGGGGTCTGAAGACAGCATTCAGTGTGACGTGCCATGCCAGCTGCTGTTGTCAGTGCTCTGTGGATGTGAGGGCCGTGTGCCCTTCCAGCAGCCCGGGACACACGTGCTGTGCTTGGGCAGAAGGTGCAGGGTCCAGAGTGGGTGGGTGACCTATAGGGGCTGCCCAGCGAAGCATGGGGAGCCGGGCTGAGGGCCATCCCTGACGGAGGCCAGCCCCTGCCCCCTGTTGCCCTGTGCATTCCAGGGCTCCACGGGGCGGGCAGGCCTTCTTGGCCTTTTCCTATGCCCTGCCAGGCCGGGTCCACTAGGTCGATGGTGGCCTTTGTTCCCTGTCCCTCCTAGAAAGGGCTGAAGCCTGGTGGGTGGCAGTGCCCAGTGAAGCTGGAGAGCTGTCCGTGCAGTGACACGTTAGGATTCGATCTCTGTGCTCCAGCCCTGAGAGTTACCATGGAGAGAATGCCTGACTTGTCCACGGAGCAGGGTTGGATAGCCCCAGTTTGCTGCTTGCTGCCATTACCTGGAGGGTGGCTCTGCGTCCCGCTGGGAGAGGGGGTGGTTCTGACGGAAGCCAGAGGCCTAGCGCCTGGGAAAATGCCTGTGGCCCCATGCCCTGTCCCTCGGAAGCTGAACACCTAAAGGTTTGCCGTTTCCCAGCTGGTGAGATGGGCAATGTCGGGGCTCTGCACACTTTTTAAGATATTATTTATTGTAATTTATGGTAAAATAGGCGTAACAAAAATCACGTTAGCATTTTAAGTGGACAGCGCTTTGACGTTAAGTACGTTGACAGTGCTGTGTGATGTCCACCCCTTAGACTGATTTGGCAGGAACGCCCCACTCCCCACTCCGGCCCTGCTCACACTCTTCTGCTTTCTGCCTATGACTTGGCTTATTCTAAGTATTTCATGTAAGAGAAACTGCACAGTATCTGTCCTTTTGTGTCCGGCTGATTTCACTCATCGTGACGCCTTCAAGGTTCACGCATGCTTTGGAAGTGCAAGCACGCCACTTCTTTTTAGGCTGAATTGCATTCCACGTGCTTATCTTGCATTCGGGAACTTGGCTCTGTTTGTTCGTTAGCTCTGGTAGCTTAGTTGTGGAGTTTTGTGGATTTTTGATATATAGGATGATGTCACCTGTGAATAGGGATAATTTGGTTGCTCTGGGTAGAACCTCCCGTACAGTGTTGACTAACAGTGGTGACCGCGGGCATCCTTGTCTCGTTCCTGATCTTAGGGGGAAAGCTTTCAGTCTTTCACCATTGAGTATGATATTTGCTCTGGGTTTTTCATAAATGCCCTTAATCATGTGAGAAAGTGCCCTTCTAGTCCTAGTTTTTTGAGTGTTTTTATCATGAAAAGATGTTGGTTTTGTCAAATGCCTTTTCTGAATAATTTGAGATGATCATGTGTGCTGTTTTTTTTCCCTTCCTTTTATTAATGTGGTGTAATACATTGATTGATTTCTTAGGTTGAACCATCCTTGCATTCCTGGAATAAATCCTACTTGGTTATGGTGTATAATCCTTTTAATATACTGTCAGATTCAGTTTGCCAGTATTTTATTGAGGATTTTTGCATCTATATTCATAAAAGATATAGGTCTGTAATTTTGTTTTCTTGTGCTTATCTGCCTTTAGTTTCAGGGTGATTTTGGCATTAGAATGAGTTAGGAAATAATCCCTCCTCTTCTATTTTGTGGAAGAGTTTGAGAAGGATTGGTGTTAAATATTCTTTAAAGGTTTGGTAAAATTCAGTGGTGAAACCATATGGTCATGGACATGTCTTTGTGGAAGGTTTTTTTAAATTACTGATTGAATCTCATCACTTGTAATATAGTGTGGCAGCCCAGGGGTCAGACCCAGCCCCTCCTTAGGGAAAAGGGTGGAACCTTGAGCACAGCCATCGGAGGTCACTGAGCCCAGTCACTGTTGGTGATCCACTTGCACGAGACTCAGCTGGGGCTTGTCAGCAAACAGATATCCTGAGGCTCCGCTGAGCCATATAAGGTGCTCCTCTTCCTCTTGTTTGGATCACTGATTCCCTTTCCCAACTGGCTGCCACTGGGAGAGAGCCTCCTGTCAGTCAGTCCCTACTGAAAACTCATGGGGAACTTTTTGCCTGACGTGTTCTCTGGCCTTGGGGTTGAGTTGGGCTGGAGTATCTAGGTCTTTTGAGATTTTCTGTTTCTTCTAGAGTCAGTGTAAGTAGTTTGTTTGTTTCTAGGAATTTGTCCATTTCATGCAGGTGTTCTTATTTGTTGGCGTATAATTGTTCATAGTGCACTCCTGTAACCATTTTTTATTTCTGTAAGTTTGGTAGTAATGTCCCAACATTCATTCCTGATTTTAGGTGTGTCCTCTTTCTGTTTTTCTTTCTCAGTCTCAGTAAAGGTTTGTAAATTCTATTGATCTTTTCAAAAAAAACCCCCTTTGTTTTTATTGATCGTTGTTTTTCTGTTCTCTATTTCATGTCTCTGCCCTGATCTTCACTATTTCCTCCCTTCTGCTGACTTGAATCTAGTTTGCTCTCCTTCTAGTTTCTTTACATATGAAGTTATGTTATTAACTTGTGCTCTTTCTTCTTTTTAAATGAGGGCTTTTGGAGCTATAAAAATTCATAGCATACGTAAAATTTATGTTTAGACGTATATATTTTCATTTGTCTCAAAATATCTCCTAATTTCCCTCGTGATGTCTTCTTTGACTCATTGGTTGTTTAATAGCATGTTGTTTCATTTCCACACATTTGTAAATTTTCCAGTTTTTCTTCTGTTATTGACTTCTAACTTCATCCATTGTGGGCCAAGAAAATACTTTGTGTAATTTCAGTATTTCTAGACTCATTAAGATTTGGTTTGTGGCTGACAAATGGTCCACCCTGGAAAACGTTCATGTGCTCTTGAGAAGAAAGTGTCCTCTGGGTGGCGTGTTCTGTGGGTCCACTAGGTCTAATTGGTTAGTGTAAGTGTCGTTCAAGTCCTACATTTCCTTATTGATCTTCTCTTTCACTATTCTATCAATTATTGACGGTGGTGTATTACAGCCACCAGCTGTTATTATAGAACTCTTTCTCCTTTCAGTTCTGTCAATTGTTGCTTCATATATTTTGTGGCTCTGTTGTGAGGTGCATGTATGGTTATAATCATTATTTCTTCTTGCTGGATTGACCCTTTTATCAATATATAATGTCCTTCTTTGTGTCTTATACTCTTTTTTGACTTCAGTCTATTTTATCTGACAGTGATATAGCCACTACAGCCTTCTTTTGATTGCTGTCTGCATGGAATACCTTTTTCTACTCTTTTACTTTCAACCTCTTTGTGTCTTTGTATCTAAAGTGAGTGTCTTGTAAATAGCATATAGATGGATTGTGATTTTGCATCCATTCTGCCATTCTCTCCCTTTTAATAGAGGAGTTTAATCCATTGACATCTAAGGTAATAGCTGAGAAGGAAGGACTTACTTCTGCCATTTAGCTATTTGTTTTCTTTACATTGTGTGTGTGTGTGTGTGTGTGTGTGTGTGTTTGTTCCTCAGTTACTCCATTCTTGAATGTTTGTATTTAGTTGCATTTTGATAGTGTACTATTTTGGTTCCCTTCTTTCTTTATTTTTTTATACATTTTTATTGTGAAATTTAAGATATATACAGAACAGTGAAACTTTCAAAGGATGGTTTAACAAGAAGAGAGCAAATTTCAAAGAATGTTACAGGTTAGAATTCCACAGTTCCAGTTATTTCCATATTGTGATATATTACATATATACAGAAAGGTGATAACTTTCAAAGTATGATTTAACAAGTAGTTATATAGGCAATTTCAAAGGATGTCATGGGTTACAGTTCCACAGTTATTCCCTTATTGTGAAATGTAAGATAAAATTCTCCTGTGAAGCCATCTGGCCCTGGACTTTTATTTGTAGGAAGCTTTTTGATGACTAATTGGATCTCTTTACTGTGATTGGTTTGTTGAGGTCTTCTATTTCTCCTTGGGTCAGTCTGGGTTGTTCATGTGTTTCCAGGAAATTATCCATTTCCTCTAAATTGTCTAATTTGTTGGCATACAGTTGTTCATAGTATCGTCTTATGATTTTAAAAAAAATTTCTTCAGGATCCACAGTAATGTCCCCCACCCTCATTTCTGATATTGTTTATTTGGGTCTTCTCTCTTTTTGACTTTGTCAGTCCAGCTAAGGATTTGTCAATCTTGTTGATCTTCTCAAAGAACCAACTTTTGGCTTTATTTATGCTTTCATACTCTCTCTTATTTTTTTTCTCCATGTCATTTAATTCTGCTTTAATCTTTGTTATTTCTTTTCTTGTACTTGCTTAGGGTTAGTTTGCTGATCATTTTCTAGCCCCTTCAGTTGGTCAGTTGGGTCTTTGATTTTAGTTCTTTTTCCTATTTAATGTATTCAATTAGAGCTATAAATTTCCCCCTCAGCACTGCCTTCACTGCATCCCATAAGTTTTGATATGTTGTGTTCTCGTTTTCATTCATCTCTAGATATTTGCCAGTTTCTCTTGCAATTTCTTCTTTGACCCACTGATTGTTAAGGAGTGTGTTGTTTAACCTCCAGATATCTGTGAATGTTCTGGTTCTTTGGTGGTTATTGACTTCTAGTTGCATTCCGTTATGGTCAGAGAATGTGCTTTGAATAATTTCAGTCTTTTAAAATTCTTGAGGCTTGTTTTGTGTCCCAGCATATGATCTATTCGGGAGAACATTGCATGAACACCAGAGAAGAATGTATAGCCTGGTAATTTGGGATGTAATGATCTATATTACATTTATCTACATTATACTTATCACATTGTTAAGGTTCTAAATTTCCTTATTGATCGTCTGTCTGGTTGTTTTATCTATAGGAGAGAGTGGTGTATTGAAGTCTCCCACCATTATTGTAGAAACATCTATTAATTCCTTCAGTTTTGCCAATGTTTGTCTCGTGCTTTGGAGCACCTTGACTGGGTGCATAAACTCTTATGATTGTTACTTCTTCTTGGTCTCTTTTATTAATATATATTGTCCTTCTTTGTCTCTTATGACATCTTTGCATTTAAAGTCTATTTTGTCTGATATTAGTATTGCTACCCCTGCTTTCTTTTGGCTGTAGCTTGCGTGGGATATTTTTTCCCATCCTTTCACTTTCAATCTCTGTGTCACTGGATGGGACAGGGAAAGTGCCTGTCCCTGGCAGCGGCCCCCATGTACCCACCCGTCCTCCTCGCGCAGCCGCCGCTGCTTCAGCCCAGTCCTCCTGGGTGGGGTAGAGCCCCTGTCGGCTGGCGGCACCCTGGAGCTGCCCGTCTTCTTCCTGTATCGTTTAGTTACTTGCCTAGTGGTTACTTTATAATTCCAGTTAACATCATAAACTAGTAACAACCTAGTTGGGCTAGCAGCAGCCTCCTTTCCGTTGTGTACAGAGTCTCCACTCCCTTATGTTATTATTGGCTCAGATTATATTGTTATATATTGCCTGCCCTCTGAAATAGATTTTAAATGTTATTTTATACATTTGTTAAGTCTTATGGCATTGGGGTGGGAGGAGAGTGTTACAAACCAAAAGTATAACAATACAGGATTTTATATTTACCAACAGAGTTACTTTCACCAGTGGTCTTTATATCTTCTTAGGGCTTCAGGTCACTGTCTAGTGTCCTTTTATTTCAGCCTCAGGGACTCCCTTTAGCACTTCTTGTAGGGCAAGGCATCCCTTCTGGTAATGAATTCTTTCAGCTTTTATTTATCTGTAAATGTTTTACTTCCTCCTTCAGTTTGAGAAGATAATTTTGCCAGATACTGAATCATTAGCTGGCAGTTTTTTCTTGAAGGACTTTTAAACATGCCATCCCACTGTCTTCTGGCATCCTCTGTTTCGGATGGGAAATCCACTGTTAATTTTATTGGGGATCCCTGGTGTGCTGGTTTGAAGCTGTTATGTACCTCAGAAAATGCCATGTCCTTTTAATCCACTCCTGTGGGTGCAGAGCTCTTGTGGGTGGGAACTTTTCATTTGGGTTGTTTCCATGGAGATGTGACCCACCCAATTCAAGGTGGTCTCAGTCCTTTACTGAAGTCCTTTATGAGAGGACAAAAGGCAGAAAAAGCCAAGAGACCTTAGAGAGAAAAGCCTGGAGGAGCTGAGAGAGGACCCACGGAGTAGGCCGCTGGAACCAGAGCTGCAGGCAATGCCACCCGGGAGTGAAGGCCCCACAGATGTGCCAGGCACCTTCCCGTGTGATGGAGGAGGCCTGTCTGCAGAGCATCATCCTGTCGATGCCTTTATTTGCGCATTTTTATGGCCTTACATCTGTAAATTTGTGAACTAATAAATCTGCATTGTAAAAACCAACCCATTTCTGATACACTGTGTTGTGGTAGCTTTAGCAAACCAGAGCACCTGGTTTGGGACAAGTTGCCTCTCTTGCAGCATTTAAAATGCTGTCTTTGGATTTTGACAATCTCACTCTAATGTGTCTTGTTGTAGCTCTCTCATAGTCTGTCCTTCTCGGAGTTTGTTGAGCTTCCTGGGTGTGTATATTCCTGACTTTCATCAGATTTGGGAAGTTTTTTCCTACCTCACCCCTTGTCCTTCTGGGATTCCAGTGATGTGTTTTTGGTACGTGAGATGGTGTCCCACAGGTCCTTCAGTCTCCAGTTTTTCTTTCTGTTCCTTGTACTGCATTATGCTAATTGTCTGGTCTTCAAGTTCACTGATCCTTTCTTCTGCCTGTTCATATCTGCTGTTGAATCTGTCAAGTGAGTTTTTCATTTTGATTACTGTACTTTGTAGCTGCATACTTTCTGTTTGGTTCCTTTTTATAATTTTCTATTTCTTGATTTTGTTAAGACAACATTTTCCTAATTTCCTTTAGTTATTTGTTTATGGATTCCTTTAGCTCATTGAACATATTTGCAATAGTTGATTTAACATCTTTGAGTAATATTGCAATGTATGATCTTCCTTAGGTATGGTTTCTGGATAATTCTTTTTTATTTTCTTTCTGGTGAATTGGCAGTACTCTCCTGTTTCTTTTTGTGTTTTGTAACTTTTTGTTGGCACTCTGAATATTATGTTGTTACAACTCTGTGAATCTAGTTGTCCCTCTCTTCTGGGATTGACAATGTTTGTTGTTGTTGAGGGCTGGACGTTTCCAAACAATATTTGCTCCCAAATGGGAAGGGAAAGGGAAAATTGTAAAAAGGCAGCACTGCCTCGCATTGCCTCTTTTGCCACTCTTGCCTGAGGGTGTGGGGACAGCGGCCACCCTCAGAGCCCCCCAGTGTCTGGAGTAGCTGGTCCAAAGCAGTGGTCAGTGGTCGGACCACACCCCACCCCTGGAGCTTGGAGGACGAGCCACAGCGAGCTGCTTGAGGATCCTGGTGTCCAGTGCCACAGCCGCCTGCTGCGGGGCTGGGGAAGGGGATGGCAGTTGCGCGGGGAGGGTGGGACCCTCTGGCATTCACTGCTGTTTACCATCTCTTCCCCCCGCCTTGCCCTGGGTGCTGCAGTGTTCCCGAGTCCAGAGCTCCAAAATAGTTGGCTCAGTTTCTGCAGTGGGACTGGTTCCTGGAGTTTCCTACTCCGCCTTCTTCCCGCCATCCTCCCCCACTCCTTTTCTGAACCGAGCTGGTTTCCATGGGGTCTTTTTACAGAGACGGCGTTAGAGCTGCAGTGCCCCTCTGCAAGTCGGAGGTTCCTGGGATGTGCTCAGCGGGATGGGCCTGCGGGGGCTTGGGTGGGCCAACTTTGGGGCCTGCAAGAGCCTGGTGTGGAAGTTGGTGGGTTCCCGGTATTGTCCTGTGTTGCTCTGTCTGGCCACAGAGCTGGGCTTTGGACAGGGCCCGGGGACAGTGCCCGGGGACAGCTCTGCTCTCCCCCAAGGACTTTTCGACCCTGAAGGTTGGAAGAGCCCCAGGGGGGTGGCATGGTTGCGTTTCACCCCCTGTCTTTGAATTGCCTGGCTTTTTAGAAGGAACGCCACTGCTGCTTGTCATACCCTCCGGGGGGTGAAGCTTCGTTGCTGCTTCTGGCCTTTTGTGGCCTTGTCGCCTGGAACAGAGTTCAGGGGTGCCCCTGTCTGAGGGGTTCTGGCTCTGCTCATCCTGGTGTCATCCCACGTTGGCATCCTGATGAGTGCCACCCCCGTGCCACCACCTCCTCCTGGGCACAACTGCTGCGGAGCTGTGGATTGCTTCCTTTGACACAGATGGCCGAAAGGTTGAGACCTGGGTTGTTTCCAGAATCAGAATGAAAACTCATCTCATGTGTGGTCCTTTCTGCTGGCATGGGGGTTGGTGAGCCCTGGGCATGCCATGTGGCCAGGCCTGATGGGGAGGAAAGGGTGCCTCCGAGCGGCCAGCACCCGGAGGAGATTTTTGCCGACCTTCTCTTCCTTTTCTCTGCCAGAATCACAAGGATGCTGTAAGGGGCCTGTGATGAGTTCTGTGCTGCACCGTGGAAAACCCGAGGGGGACAGCGCTCCCCACTGAGGGGCTCCAGCAAGGCAGGCCGGCAGCCCCTC
>PVKY010005262.1:0-17740 GCA_004027775.1 Bradypus variegatus
TTGGTTTAGAGATGTAAATTGAGAGTCATCAATATATAAAATCTTTGGAATGAATGCAATCTTCTGGAGAGCAAGTATGCATGGAGAAAAGATGGAGCTGAGAAATAAGCCCGACTGAGAGGCCAGGTTGAGGAGAAGCCAGCTAAGGGCCTGAGGCAACCTAGAAATTCAGGAGAAAAGCCAGAGCAAAACGTCAGGGAAGCCAAAAGAGAATGTTCTGGACACTTTATATTCACGCAAATACACAGAGATTTCACATTGCAGAGAATACATCAGGTTACCTGGAGGATATTACAGTCTGTTTGTGCACCCTGAAAACGTGTGTTACAGTAGTCGTGTCTGTATGCTTCTTTGTGTATTTGCATATGTGTGTGGCATGTATGTGTCAGTAGTCCTTACAATAGTCCTGAGGTAGGTAATATTTCATTACCTCTGTTTATAAATGATATAGCAGGTTTTAATAAATTATAAACTAGCCAATCACTTGTAAGGTGATGAGCTAGAATTCATGTTGATGTCTATTGATTCCATAACATGCTCTTTACACTATCCCTTGCCCCCTCATCACCCCATCCTGCTGAAGTGGCATGCTCAAAGTCCATAGCAATGGAAGGTGTCATTCAACACAGCTGGAAACATCAGGATGGAATCTTATAAGAGTTTATCTTGTAAACTAGAAGGTAAAGAGCATTCCAGGAAAAGACAGAACAATTCAGCTCATAAAAGGTACAAATGTGTATGATTATCTAGTACAACTGTATTTATATTTCCCTGTTATCCCCTACAATAGTTGATTGCACATGACTATTCTTTCTTGATATTACCTACAATGCTCAGTTGCTTGAAATGTACCCTTCAAATCATGACATGGAAATGTGAAATATTTGTGCTACAATTTAGATTATCATAAGATTAAACAAAATGTCAACTCATGTGCTCCCAAAATACAAGTTAATGGAACATAAATTCCAACTAGACCAGGAGGGGAGGTATATTAGCTCCACTGGCATCATCTGTTTGTTTAATAAATGTTTATCAATGAAATATGCTGTGCCAAGCACTCTTTTAGCCTGAAAATTCAGTTATGGACAAAATAGACATAAAACCATGCACTCATGAAATACATAATTCAAAGGGGGCCCAGCCAGACAACAAACAAGATAAGTAAGTAAAGTATTGTATGGTAGGCAATGATAACTGTTAAAGAAAAATACAAGACAGCAAGGTTGATAGAAAGTGCCAGAGACATGGGAACTTTGGGACAATGTGTTCAAAGAAGGATAAGCTAGAAAAATAACATTTGAATAAATACCTGAAGAAAGAAAGGTTGCAAGTCAAGCAAATATCTACAGAAAGAACCTTCCAGGTAAAGGTAAAAACAAATACAAAATCCCTGAGGCAGATGTATGTTTTGTTTGTTGAGGAATAGCAAGGAGGCAAAGGTGGCTGCAGTGGAGTAAAAATGGGGAGAGAGGAAGAGGTGTGGCTCAAAAAACAATGTGGAACAAGGTTGGTGTCCACTCTGTTTGGACTTTGAAGAGACTTTGGCTTTAACATTGCATGAGATGGTTAGCAGTGGAAAGTTCAATGGAGAAGGGACAAAATCTGGCCTACATATTAATAAAAGGGCACACAGACAGAATGGGGAGAGCAATTAGGGGTGTACTGCCATAATTCAGGTGGGAAATCACAGTGATGGGAAGTGGTAGGAATCTGTATATATTTTCAAAGCAGAGTGAAAGCATTTTCCATTAGATCTCTCTTAGGATGTGAGGGAAAGAGAAGAGTCAATGAGGATACTTATTATGTTCAGGTTTTTGATACCTGAACGAATAAAAGGATAGTGTCATATTGACCGAGGTGGACAGGGCTATGAGGAGCAGGCTTGGATGGGAATAACAGTAGTTCGGTTTAGAAATAACAAAGTCTGACACGCTTGTTAGACATTCAAGAAGAGATGTGGAATAAGCTCCTGGACATGAGAGGCTGAATTTCTGGAAAGGACTGGACAGGAAATACAAATGTGGGAGACTGTTCTTTTTTGTAAACCATGAAACTGGATGAAATCGCCTAGGAAATGGAAATGGAAAAGAATAGAGACTAGTTCTCAAGACTGAACCCTAGGGAATTCCAAGGCTTAAATTCCTGGAGATAAGGAGAAACCTGGAAAGGAGACTGTGAAATTGCTGAAACAGAAACTTTCCCTTGTGAAGGGTGGCTGTGAAATGTGAGGCATTCCCATTATATTAAGCAGAAATAAAAAGCAGGTATGATTTTACTTTTAAATGCAACATGAGCGGGTGGATATGCGCGTGCAAAGACCAAAGTGATGCAGACTGAAATATTGATAGAGGGGTCCTCTGGTTGATGGAAATATGGGTAATATTTGTTCTGCTTTGTTTTCTTCTTTGCCCTTATGTGTGCTTTCTACATTTCTAAATTTACTAGATATCTTCTTTTTGTTTGTTTGTTTGTTTTTAATGTGGACCTGGGAGATCTGTCTCCTAACTTTCTGCCCCAGCCTCCGCTGTGGCCTTGTCCCATCTCTACCTGTTCCTCTCTGGGAGAGTGAAAGTCAAGTCAAATTTGTCTCTAGTCCAGGTATATACTCCTCTGTGCTTCAGTGGCTTTGTTCGTGCTGCTTCTGAGCCGTGATATGGCCCTGTTTCAATGGTCTTTATGGCAGAGCTGTTAAGAGCATTGGCTGAAGTCAGGTAAACCTGCCATTTGCTGGCTGCATGCCCTTTCTAAGCCTCAGGTCTTTATTGGCAAATTGGAGTAAGAATAGTACCTACCTCCTGGAATTTTAATGAGGACTAAATTAGGTAATACTTTTTAAAGAAAACATTCCCCTTATGAAATCCTTCCGGATCCCTCATCTTGCAGTGTTTGCCCCTTCCTCTGAACTCATGATAATTTTATACATACTTTCTTATGACATGTATTGCTAAGATCAATATTGTAGCTAATTATACATATCTTTTCTTCCAGTCAATTTCAAACATATTAACGGTTAAATCTCTTCCATACACAGTACCTGGTACAATCTTTATGCAAAATAGATGCTCACTAAGTGCTGATAAAGGAACAATAACTAAAACGATGTGCTTCCACCTGGCTTGCCATTCAACTTCCTGACTTAGGTTCCAAGGTAACACCCTCTGCGTGCCCCTCCCTTGGAAAATTGAAAAATGTGTAATGAAAAGCCAGTTGTACAATTCAGGTGACAAACGACCTCAAAAAGAGAAGGACATTCTGAATAAAATTGTAGAGAGGAAGTTGCAGTGTTGCTCATGGCTTTTCAATATACTAAGGAAAACAGCATCATAGTACCAGAGAGGGCCTTGGAGACAATGCAGTATAACTGAGACACACGGAAATTAAATGATCTGTACCAGGCCTGAAACCAGAGCCCAGCAAAGACGTTACCTCAAAACCCAGGCTCAATCGCATTTTATTAAGTGCCTACTCTTCTAGAATTTTCTAAGCATGTAATCATTTAAATATTATAATGTTATAATATTTAAATATAATATTAGTATGGAATCTCTCTCATAATACAGCTTTATACTTCTCTAAATAAATTATTGTAATTATCTTTCCATATCAGTTCCTTTTGATGATGATGGGACAATGATAAAAATAAAGTATACTGAGAGCTTAGCATGTGCTAGACACTGTGCTTAGTATTCATATAAAATGTTATTTAATCCTCATAAAAACTGTAAGATAAATAATTGCTTGTCTATTTTTTCAGATGAAGAATCTGAGGCTCATAGAGTGGGTTGGCCAAGATTCCAAAGCAAGTGGGTTGTAGAGCTAGGATTTAAACTTAGAACATCTAATTCTTTTTTTTAACAGTTGTATAGTATTCAATCATATAAATTAACCAAAGTTTATTTAACTATTCTGTCAGAAATGTAGATTGGCTATAGGTATTCTTACTATCAGAATATTAATGTTTAAAATAAGTACAGTACAACATTGTTTTTTACTATCAGAAACAGTATTGCACTGTACTTTAAACATGATATTACTGGAATATATGTTTGCTCATTTTATAGTTTATCAATTTAGATTTTAAAAGGTGCTATCAATTTCACTCCCAATCACCTGAAGCTTTCTCTGTAGCCTCATCAATTCTGGTTACTACTCAATGTCATTTCCTGCACGAGGACCTGCTCTGTCTGGCTTCTATAACAGTTCATGGTGAGGCCATTTTTCCCACAGGGTTCATTCACTCTTTTCACAAGGTCTGGTAAAAGAAAGGAAGGGAGAAATGATAACACCATAACACTTTATTTTCAGTGTACAAAGCCTTTTTTTTCCATTCTTGATCTCATTCCAACTCCCCAAAAATTTACTGCTGGGAATGTCTGATGATCTCCATTTCATATACCAGGAAACAGAGGCTTGAGTAGAATAAATTATTTCCTTTAGGTTATAGCTCCTAGGTGGTAAGAGGAGCAGCTGGTAACACAAAAAAAGTAGCAAGTTTTGCTATAGATAACAAGAAGGCATTAGCTAATGTAATGACAGTAAAATCTCTCAAAATATTATAGATATATAATATAATAAATAGCAGAGAGACCTTTAAATCCATCAGAAGTGGATAAGTGATGAAAGTTTACATGGCTAGTTCAACTTTTATGATATATTGATTCAAGATCCTATTTTCAGAAGCACTAGACTGCTTTATTCAATATTGTATTTCTGGGTTCATAGCATAGCAAATTTAATCACTACCCCATTATAAAAAATAATTGACATATATGAAACATACATCATAGTACTGTGCTTCAGGTATTCATACAGTCTCGTGTTGTATCCTAAATTAATATGGAGAAAGGATACTAGTGGGTAGAATTTGCCATAAATGACAATCTACATTGTAACCAGATTCGCAGTTCACATTGTCTTTTATTTTGAACAATCGTCTCAAATACTGACCATCTTTCTGGCACAGATGTCTCTTACATAACTAAATCCCCACACAAGCAAATCACACAGCTCAGGACATCGACACTAAAATGATTCCTTCTGCCTGAGCAACAGCCTCATCACATTCAAGGGTGTCAATATTGCATATGTCACGAATGCCTCTGATACATTCTCCTGAAAACAAGTGCATACCATAGATAAGAGACACTCCGTGGTGTAATGATACAAAAAGCTTTATAGTCTGAGGAAAGCTCTGTTGTTGCTGCTATCTCAAGCATACATCTGTGACCTTGTAAGCAAGAAAGTTCAGCACCCCCTCTGTTTAGCCCAAGATAAAGAAGAAGCCATATTTTAATTGTACAACCCCCACCTCAACAACAACAAAAAAAGAGCAATAAAATGATAGTCTACAAAAGTGAAATCTGTAATTTTATGCATTAATTAAAAAGTGCTGGCAGTAGAATAAAGCTCACTAAATCAATCATTTAAACAAGTGGTTTAGTAGTCCATGAAGACCCAAAGCAGCCTTCTGCAACAAAGCAATAAAAATGATGCAATTGACTGTTAACTAGTCTCAATTTAATTATCAAGCAGGGATACTAGGCTTCTACCCATTTTGCAGCCTTCAGCTACTTTCTTGTTATTTGTGGCACACCTCCAAAAGCTGTAAAGCATTATTATGCCTGTTATATTAACTATCATTAGGTGCTTCAAACTGTGGTTTTGGATTTTTGTGACTTGATTTGTTGTTGCTTATTAATAGATAATATGTATTGAATGCCTACTTTGTGCAAAATAATGTATAAGCATTTTTTAATGTACCTCACAATGACCCTATGAGGCAAGTATGATTATTAGCTACATCCAATATTGTAGAAACTGAGGTTTAGAGATGAACAGTCTCGCCAAAAGTCTCACATCCATAATAAATAGCAGTCAGGAGATGAACCCAGCTCTTTGGCTGCAAATCCCACACTTTGCATAATCAGATGATAATGCCTCCCAAAGCGCCAAATGGGTTGACTGGTTCAAACTTATGCATTGATTTCAAAACCTTTTGGAGATTTTGCTTCCCATTAAATTCTATGTCTAGCATCCGTCAACTACATTCAGGAGCCATGTGAACACCCCAAGTAAATATAGGTAACTCTGTTTCTTAACATCATTTAGATCAGAGTTTCTGAACATCAGCACTGTTGATATTTTGAGCTAAATAATCTTTTGTTGTGTCACTCTGATCTGTGCATTGTGGAATGTTGAGCGGCATTCCTGGACTCTATCCATTAGATTCCAGTAGCACAATGCCCCCACACCTGCTGTGATAAATCAAAAATGTCTCCAGACATTGCCAAATGTCCCCTGTGGGTCAAAGTTGTCCATGGTTGAAAACCACTGATTTAGATGAAAATCATCCTGGCAAGGTCTACAGAATCCCCAAAGATTAATACAAGAAAGAGACAATCATCTGGATTCATCAGTTCCACAAAGCCTTTTCCTGAAACTGCCAATGCCGAGAAGAGAAGGTTGGAAAAGACTTGCTTTACTCCTTATTTACTTTGTTACATGTGTCTCACTATATTATTTTGTTTTGAAGGTAGCAATTTCAAATTAAGAAATACAGACTTAACTGTGAGAGTCAGGATGATATTGCCTTAAATTAAATGATCATAGATCTGAGTATCCACAAATTATACTAAATGAATGCAAGGAGAGTATTCTATCACATACTTCCCCATTTCACATACTGCTTATAATATGAACTCCAAATTTCATTATAATTTTAGCAAGATAACAACATAAGGAGTGATAACTTTATATAGTAATTTAAACATTGTTTTCCAAAACCTCATTGGTTTAATTTCAAATAAGTATTATAATAGCACATTATTTACCTTTCTTTAAATAATTTAGAGAATTCTACATCACTGTGTATTGAAAATTGTTTTTTAAATATTTTTTATTATTGCTCTGAAAAATATGAATGTAAGTAGGTTACATTATTACAATGCTCACTAGTGCCTACATACACTCACTTATGATTATGAGCTTTCCATTTTCCTCAGAATGCTTATACTCAAAAGTTTAGTCAGTGGACTAAAATCAGTTATTGAGACAACTGATCATTCAGTAATTCTTCTTAGGTCTGAGATCTTTATAAGACCAACAGATTCATATCTACATAAAATATAGGCCTTTTTTGCATCTAAGTCATTCCTCTAAATTTCCTGAACAGTTTAGCTAAAACAAAAAAAAGAAAAAAGAAAAAAAATATTTAAGGCAGCAAATTATGAACCAGTTTGATCTCTGATTATCTTAAAGAACTGCCAAACCTATTGTAACCTATGTTAAATACATGAAAAAAGTGGACTTTTTGCACTCTTTCTATGAAAAATAAGATACTGTTGACTCAAAATGAGTAGAATTTAAAAATTAAGATGTTGTTCCAGGTTACAGGTCAGTATCACAATAAGGGCAAGGGTTTAGGGATCCAATGGTGCTGGACTGAAATATCTCCTTTGTTGTTCTACAAGCTGTCAGATAGTGGACAAGTTATTTAAACTCTCTATAACTCACTTTTCCTATTGTTGAAATTCACAGCATAAAAATAGAATTAATTCATAGGGTTGTTGAAAAAAATTCAATAGCAGGGAGAACCTAGGAAATATTTGGGATCCAAAGGTCTGGATGTAATTAACAGTCATAATTAATATTCATACACTATTCACTGTGGGTCAGTCACTTAACTTGTATTGGTGCTATTACTTCATCATAACCATTCAATAAGGAAACTGAGGCAGAGCAATGTTAAGCAACAAGGTCACACAGGTAATAAGCCAAGAAGCTGGAATTCAAGATCAGGCAATCTGGTAGCAGGGTCTGCACTCCCAATTACAAAACTACACCACAAAATACCACAGGTTACTGGAAACCACAATTAAACAATCCCCTAATACCCAGCCATACTATAGGTTAAAGTAGCTCAGACAATGGGAAAATAGTAACTTTGAGTTCCAAACATATCAGATATAAGTATTTTTTCCATTTCCTAGCTATGTGATATTGAAAGAAGAAAGAAAATCCCTCAGTTTTCACAACAGAAAAGTAAGATCAAATCGTGCCTCATATAATTGATACAATTATATATTACTATATATAACAAATATCAATATATATGTTATATTTTATAGCATATTTAGTGCTTAGTATGATGCCCAATATGCTCAATATATGACAATTATTAGTGCAGGGATGAGTCTGCACTAAGTCTTTTGCCCCTTCTGACCAAAGGTACATACTGACCAAACAAGATTAGGACTGGCATAATCTAGAACTAGAAACCATTGTTTCTTCTCTCTGTGAATTTAAAAGAAATTAGAGCAAACCTAGAAAATAACGTTTCTACACTATGTTTTAACTAACTGAGATAAAGGAATAACAGGAAGGTATTCTCTCATTTATAAATTGTTGAAAATTCAGATTCAAGATTCATTTTTTTTCCTTGGGTACTACAAACACATCATGAACTAAAATAAGATTTCTTGGGTTGCTCCTGTCTTTTTATGTTCTCCTAAGCTACATTCACTGACTAAATGAGGACTAATATTAGAATGAATATTCCTCTGATTATGAAAAATAGCACACATTTACCAATTGTACCATGCCCTGTTTTGTAGTAATACACCTCAAATATTTCCAAATCCTGTACAAACTGAATTAGTTTTAGCATATATCAAAATGTATCAAAGGACAGTCTTTATCAATTTTTTAAGTTGGTTAATACTTGATATACATTCAGTAATAAACATGAACCAAAATAATACAAAAAATATATAAGTGATATTTGGATATTTCTCATTCTTCATCTCACGAGGATAGAATGGATAAAATTAATGTAAAAGTAAGTAAATTCTATTCATGATTAATTTTATCTAATATCTCTGACCTATAGTAGTAAGCTACCCTTTAGTTGCTTTTAATTTAGTTTTTCTTTATAAAATGTCCTGACCATGGAACACAATGCCAATAAAATCTTCAATGTTTCTGATGAAAGATAAGAGGAATTATTAAAACTTTTTAATCACAAAATAAGCATTTTAATGAAATAAAATTTTTATTTGGAAACAATAGTCAGAGTAAAAACTTCAAATGGTATGTAATTACCCAAGTATTTAAAAAATATGGATTTTTTTAATGTTTATGAAGAGTATCTACAAGTGAAATTTTCTGTTTTTCCCTGGGTGTTCGCCATCCTGTCCACAACCTGTACCTTGAAGTGAAGTTTAAGGCATGTGGCCATAAAGTGAAGAGCACACAAGGGCTTGGATTATTCGAATACTATCTCCCTCCCCCAAATAATCTCAATATACCCTTTCTCAAATGCACATTAAGAGTTTGATTTCTCTTTGAGCATATAGCTCACAGACAGAACATTGCCATGTGATAATACAAAGCTATAGATGGTGCGATGAGAATACTTAGATTGTGCAGTTTTTCCAAGCAGGGTGTAAATAACTAGGGAAAGCTTTTCACCAAATATTTTCCCTTAAGGAAAGCGGTTATTTAATGTTCTACCCACATTATTTTCCTAAGGAAGGATCTGTCCAGAGTGCTGAAAAAATTACTCTTGTAAAAGCCTTTGTGAGATGCACACTACTACTCTGATGAGTCCAGGAAGCAGACTTCTCAAGTCCCAAATCAACGATCCTTTTAAATGTCAATAGACATATGCAAAAGTAATAAATACTCAGATTATTTTTAAATGTGTAATTACATGGAGGCAACAGGAAAATAAAATATTTTCCATGCTCCATGAGAGGAATAGCACGAAGCACATCTAACAAGAGGTGGCATACCTGAACACTCCAAAACTCAACATAGAATGCCAGACAACACAACAGGATTCTACAGAAAAAGTTGGCCTATGCCCCACTGGGGCCAGAGTTGCACTTTACCTAAGGTAGGGCTTCTTGGATGCTCCAAATGGCCACCCAGTATTAGGGATTTCAAGCTCAGAACAATAATAGGGAATGGAGAACACGGTGTAAGGGAGAACCTGCCCTCCCACCAGCCAACGTCAATAACTTGTGGGGTGGGGGAGGGAGTAAGTGTGTGAGAATCTATCTGCCTGGCTACTCAAGTTTTCAGTTCAGTTGAGGCAGTGCCAAGGTTGTGCCTAAATAAGCTCAAGTGCTTGTTAACTCGCCTCAATTTTCCTTCTGCACAGCACCAGCTCAGGAGGGAAACTGGCTGCGGGAAACCCGAGCACCAGGTTGAAGAGCCCTCGCGGTGAAACGCTCACTTCCTTTTGTGAGTATCAAATGCAGGTTGGGCTTTGTCCGCCACTAGCCTTCGCACCCGGGGGCCTGCTTCAGGCTGTCTTCCCAATCACTGTAGCCTGGTCTCCTTCCTCAGCATGATACTCCTGCTACCTACCCCAGGGTAGCCAGCAGGCTTTGTATCAGAAAGAAAAGCTAAATCCACCGAGAGGAAAGAGCGGGAGGGCGCAGACTGAGGATCTGAGAGAGGCACTGTAGCCCTCAATGAGAGATGTGCTTTCAGCACCATCCGCTGTCCTCCCTCTTCCTACAGCAGGCGCCTCCCGGGCCGCCGCCAACCATTTACTGGGAAGCGATTCCTCCTTCTTATCTCCACCTAGCCCTGGGGTAGTTTGGGTGAGCATAGTCTGCATTCTAAACCATGAGCACCTGACCTTAGGAATCAGCAACCGGGATCCCAAAGCAGGCAAAAACCCTTTCTCAGTCCTCGCAGCTCTTCCCTCCTTCGTGCCATTGCTCTCGCCTCTTTCCCCAACTGGATTAATTAACCAAGAGCGTCTGTAAATGGAACAGATTTGAACCTGGTTGGCTGTGGCCACCCACGTCCCCTTCCCCTTCATCAGTCAAAATGAGCCACCCAGTAAGCTAATAGCTCCTACACCCTTCCGGGGGCCCAGGGACACTTGGGCACACAGACACTTTGAAAGCTTACCCCCTGTCGGCCGCGCAGCGGGCAGTGAGATGCAGTCTAGCTAGCCCCCTGTAAAGTTGGGTCGCGCAGAGCCACGGCGCAGAGCCGACCTCTCCAGTCCCGGGCTTTCCCCCTAAAATGATCTCAAGCTCATCTCCTGCGCTCGCCGCGCACCGAACAGCCGAGCTGAGAGCGGCGTGTGCAGCAATCTCTCTACTGAGAAAGGGGGGAAGAAGGGAAAGAGGGGGAAGGGGAGAAAGCGGAGGAGGGAGGGGTGGTAGTTTGTATTTATAGAGAACAGTTCTCAGAGCAACTTTTTGGTGCCACCAAGTGGCACAGTGAGTTCCTTTAGAACAGACTCTGGGGCGAATCTGGATGGGCGGACCAGCTTCGCAGCCAGACGCTCATACAGTGGGAGGAGCTGGGGGCGACCCCGGACTTGAGTTCCATGTGCACCTTAGCATCTGAGCACCTGAAAAGCAAATCCCACCTCCTAAGTATGGGTCTGTGTTGACCAAGAAAGGATACCTATGCCCTCTTCAGACAAGTGGCAGAGGTGCCAAAAACACTGGGTAGGTGGTCAGTTTCCTCTTAGGAGTCTTATTTTGGGAGGAAGTTGCATGCCCATCCCCATTCACACCCCTCTAGCCAGTTTGCAATATGTTCAGATCTGCCTCTAAAACCTCCTTTCTGCTGTCCTGAGTACCCAACCTTTTAACAGGGATGTCACTCATATTCCTTGTTTCAAAGTCATTTCTAGATTCTCTCTCAATCCCTCAAATTCAAAGAAATTCACAGCTTGCCACCAAACCTCCTTCTTCAATTGCTGCCTTTAGAAAAAGCATGTGATGTTGGGCTGTCTGTATCTCAACCTCTCCAAACAGCTCTAGGAACTCTGAGTCCTCTTAGTTGCAGGTTAGGTACCTGATAGACCTTCTCACTCATTTCCACAGACCCCTCAACAAGCATCACCACAATGGCACAGCTAGGAGCTTGGAACTGCTTCTGGTACTTTGAGGGAGAATGTTCTAAAGCTTCCTTTATCCAAATCTGATGGGGTATTGTTCGTTCCTTGTTTGCAGATCCTCAAACCCATATTATCATTATGATGGTTACTACTGCATGGGAACTTAGTGATCATCCCCTAAGATCAATCTTTGTGTTTTGCAGATGGAGAAACTAAGCACAAAAGATTAAGGGATTTGTTCAAGGTCACACACTTCCCTAACAACCAGCCAAGAGCCTAACCAGGAGAGGACTCAATGAATACAGTAATGGCACACCTGACTGCCAGGCTCTCTTGCTCCTTCCACCACCCCAGAGAGCCTAGTCAATCTTATTTGGCTGCCTTCTCTTCCACATACCTCTCTTTGTCACCATCCTTTGGCCAAAGTTCCATAAATGAACCTAGACTAAGGATGCCTTCCTAGCCTTATTAAGAGACCACGAACTTGAATTTAACAGGTCCAGAGTTGCAGGTGTACTCCTCAGAAATGGCCCGCTGTTCCAGAAAACCTCTCCCTGGCACTAGCATAGTCATGGTATCAAAGTGTCACTTTAGAAATGGAACACTGACATTCATACCCGACCAGGTCCCTCATTTGCTGCCTCTCCTTGGGGGTAAAGCACCAGCAAGTGCTCTTATCAGCCCCCAATACCTCTAATGGCCTTAAAGATAAAGCACTCACCTTCCTCCACACCCCCACCCCCTTGCTGAATGCCCGCCTTCCTTCACATGTGTCGGTATGCAACAGAAAGAGAGAAAGAGAAACGCCTCTTTTAGCTCAAATCTCTCTCTCTCTCTCTCTCTCTCTCTCTCTCTCTCTCTCTCTCTCTCTCTCTCTCTCTCTCTCTCTCTCTCTTAAATCTCTTCTGGCTTTTTTAGTTCGTTTTCTATGGAAACGAGCCCACTTAAATCCCTCACTTATGCAAATAAAAGCAAAATGATCTTCACAAACCTTGCGTTGGAGCGACGCCGCGGTAGCCCGGGCTTCTGACTGGAAATTCATGTCTGATTCACCCACCATACGTCCTTGCAGGGTGACTTTCCTAAACTTGCAGGACCTCGTAGCGTCCCTGGCTACACCAGCCCGCCACCTGCCCACCACCTGCCCTCCTGGGTCCCTTTCGTCCAGGCTTCCCCGCTTGCCTGATCTCTCTCCATCCCTAAGTTGGGGGAGGGGCTTTGGCCGCATTCTACATCTTTGGTGACTAGAGCTGAGCGAGAGAAAATGAAAAACGCGCTGTGCTTACCAGGTGTGCGCCCTGTGCCTGGCGCCCCCCACCAGCCGCTCCTCGCCGGCTCTCTGCGCTCTTGTAGCGGCCTTGGCTGCAGCTGCAGCGCTAGTGAAGGCGATGGAGGCAGCGGTGGCAGCAGGCAAAGCTCCTGCGGGGACCGCTGCGGTGGCGCTAGCTCTCTCGCGCCAGCGCCTGGAGCACGTGCCGCGCTTGGGCAGACGCAGCTGGAAGCGCAACGCAGCGCCCGCTCCTCCTGCAGCGCGCCGCGGGGAGCAGCAGAAGCCCCAGGTCACAGACTCTGTGGGTAACAAGGGTCTCTAAGCCTCGTGGTCTTGGAGTGCAAGAGAGGGTAGACGTGGGCTCCCTCTGCAGCTCCTCGTTCAGCTTCCCCTCTGGGAGTCGCGGAAGGAGGAGAGCCAAGTGGGGAAGCGTAGGTGGTGTGTCACTCAGAGAGAAGCTGGGGGAGCAGGTAGATAATAAGCTTCTCCCTGAAGATGGCACTTAAACCCCTGACAATGATCGGGAGAAGGGGCGTCACTGCTGGAGGGAAGAGAGAGCCAGGAAGTTAGGGAACCCCAAGATGATTCAGAGGTGAGTGGTTATACAGAAAGGTTTTTTTTTAAAAAATGACATTAGCTATTAATAACACCATTTTGTATTTGTCTGCACTTCTTACAAACGAATCTTCCTACGTCCATTAAAATTTCTTCTTTTCTAGTAGTTACCAAATATCTTTTACTTCTTCAATTCCTTGGCAACTCCCACCCCCATAACTGCTCAGGATTGTCAGAAATGCTGAGGTTCATAAACACCAAAAACAGATTTCATTTCTGTTGCTGAAAAGATATGGGTATAAATTACTCAAATGGGTTAATTTATAGAAAAGAAAAGCATTACAGAAATATTACTGTTATTATTATTGTTCCCATTATATTTCCCTAACTGAATGTTGGGAGCCAGATGCAGCAGGTGGATGGAAGATTAAAGATGGGGGGGGCTGATACATGCATTACTAATGCTTTTTATTGACTGTACTACCAGACCCTTGAAAACAAGGCAAGTTAAGTCTTTGACAGCTTCAGGATTCAACACCAAGAAAAGGAATATAGACATGTATCTACCACATTTTGTGGATCTTTACAATGGTATCTTTCTTCTCCCCACTTGCAAGTCTCCTCTGATGGTGACTGTCAACTTTTGAGATTCTTTGATTGCAACCAACAAAGCAAGTTTTAGTATTTTAAAGAGGCTGGCAAAAGTGTAGTGGATCTTATTGAACAAGAAAAATGAGAAGAAAGATGGCATAGAAGAGTTAATACAAAAAACAGTGAGAATTCTGAGGAAGATAAAGGGGAACTTATACTAGATGATTCTGAAGACGTGATTCAATCTCATGTATTAAAGTGGTTTGCCAATGCCCCAGCAAACTGGGCTAACAGTGAGGACAAAATGCTAGGTTTGAATCTTGTGTGGACTATGTACCTTTGAATGAGCTTAAGACACCCAAAATTCCCATCCTTCCTCCCATTTGTACCTGGATCAAAGCATATGAGTGAACTGGCTGAGCCTAGGCAAGAAGTGGTTCTCATGATGGTCACCAAGTCACTTAAACTTGTCAATGGCTTCCACATACTTCGTACCCTACTGTCTCCAGGGTTATGGTGAGGGTGGGATGTGGAAACGTAAAGCACTCTGTAAATGTAATACATGGTTGACCAAGACCTAAAATGCAAAGGGCATTCTCATGTTGTACAACAGAAATATTTTTAGATGAGAGGGAAAACATAATTATATAATGTCAAAGTGCTCAGTGACATTTTAAAATATAGCTTTACCTCTATAATTGCAAAGTGCTGAATTAGGTAAAATTAAAATTAAAAGGAGCATAGAAACAATATTTTAAGTCCCAAAGGTAAGTCCGGGTTATAAATTGCTCAAGAGTATAACTTTTACTTTAAGATGAACTGTTAATGATCAAAATATTGCAGTTCTTGTAAAGAATAGTAAAAACTAGTGAAAACTTAAGTATATTTAAAATTGCTCAAGCTTAAAACTTAGAAATGTCATTGACTCTTCTCTTTCCCTCATACTTAACAGAGAGTGGTCAGTAAATCCAGTTGTCTCTGCCTTCAAAGAATATCCAGCATCCAATCACTTTTAACTACCTGTACAGTTACCACCATGAGTCAAGCCACCATCATCTGTTATCTGGTTTACAACAATAGCTTCCAAATTGGTCTTTCAGCTTCTTCACTTGTTCTATATAGGCTATTTTCAACATGGGAGCCAGTAAATTTTTTAGGAAGTTACAGTAAATCAAAGCACTCCATTAGCTTCCTATTTCATTCAGAGTAAAAGCCCAAATATTTACCATGGCCCTAAATAATCTGACCTCACTCTGTTAACTTTCTATTCTCATTTCCTAGTACTCTTTCCCTTTGCTCATTCTACACCAGCAACATTTTCCTACCTAAAAGCCTTTGCATTACACATTTCTTTTGTATGGAATGCACTGTTCCTAGGTAATTGCTGAACTCTCTCTTTCTCCTCTTTCAGTCTTTGCTAAAATATCTCACATCCTCATTGAGGTCTTCCCAGACTGCCTTCTTCAATACGTTTTCTCCCTCCCAATCCCAGTGTTCCTAATCTCACTTACCCAACTCTACATTTTTTCCCCATAGCTCTTAATACATTCCAGCATACCCATTTGGTAGGTTATTGTTTATTGCCTGTCTCTTCCCCTTACCCACCATTAGAATGTAAACTCCTCAAGGACAGGAATCTTGGTTTGTGACATTTTTTCACTGAATATGCCAAATATTTCCAAAAAGTTGTAGCAAACAGAAGTCATTTAATAAATATTTTTGAATGAATAAAATAAATTTTATGAAATTATAGCTGCAGATGCTACATGCTACCCTTTATTTTCAAAGTTGGTAGGTTCCAAGTTTCCAATGGCAAGTCATGTGAATGTTTCAGAAGGCCTGGAAGACTACCAAGTGAAACATTTCTTCTTCCAACCTGGGCACACTTACCCGCTCCCGCATTCTGTTTTTAGATTAGCGATTCTTAGAATTAGCCAGCCCTTGTTCTAGACTCCAAAAGAATCATTGCAATTCTAAGAATATGGTTATTTGAACCCATCAAGTAACAGACTGTAAGTGCCTTTTTAAAATAAATGTCCCTGGGAGCATTTTTTCCATTCATTTAATGAAAACTTTCATGTATATATGTTTTGCCAGTTACTGTGCAAGGCACTGCAAAAGAATTATGAACAAAATATATATGTATGTTGACTTTAGAAAACCTATAGTTATTAGTTATATATGTATGAATGCATATATGTTTGAATTCATTCATTTAAATATTTATTAAACTACCAGGTTCCAGACATGGCAAGGTGTTGAGGATGCAATAGGATGTGAAATATAATTATTTCCTTGACTTCAGTTTAAAGTCAAGTCAGGGGAACAAAAAGCAAACAAGCTAATATGTCTTGCAACTTATGGTAGGTGCTAAGAATTTAAAAAGACAGTTCTAGAGAATGGCATGGCATTCTATGCTGGATAGCTTGGATTTCATTCTGGATAAGGTAGTAAAATAAGCTATCTCTGAGAAAAAAAAATCAGGACGAGACCTGAAGGACTAAACTTTGCCAAGAATGTGGTGTGTGTTTTGTGTGCAAGGTAGGGAGGTGATTGAGCACAGGGAGGGAAAGGATGGAAAGATTTAAAGGCAGAGAGAACATGTGAAACTTCTGAGGCAGGAGAATGCCTGCCACATTTTGGAAACTAAAAGGACATTGTATAGGAGAATCAGTGCTCAGAAAACCTTGCAACTTCACTATAAATCAGTTTTTCAACTGCAAAATGGAAGGTATTTTATCTTATTTTATTTAATAAATTTAATCTGTTTTCTAAATATGATTGAGGCAACTTATGTATAAAAATCATTAAAAATAAAAAATGAAAACCATCCTGAAAGAGGATACGACAAACACCCAAGTGATTGTCACTAAAGTAGCGTCTTTTGGTCTGTCAGAAAACATTTAGCTATGAATTTTGTAGCAAATAGGTAAAAAGGAAAAGGATTTTTATATATTGTCATTAAATCTGATACAAGAAAATGAGCCAGTTCTTAAAGAATTTTGCTGCCATTGCTGCTATTATTAAATGCTAATACAATTACACAGGACCTTATGTAAATGGCCTTTAAAAACTCAGTAACAATGTCTTCAATGAGGATTTTACAGCCAAAATGGAAGCTTTTTCAATTACTTAGTCTTATATAAAACTTCACTATAGATCAGGAATAAGACAAAGATGCCCACGGTCACCACTGTTATTCAACATTGTACTGGAATTCTTGCCAGAGCAATTAGGCAAGAAAAATAAATAAAAGACATCCAAGTTGGAAAAACTAGTTATCAAATTTATTTGGAAAGGGAAGATGCCTTGAATTGCTAAAGACACTCTAAAAAAGAAAAACGAAGTGGGAGGATTTACACTCCCTGACTTTGAAGCTTATTATAAAGCCACAGTTGCCAAAACAGCATGGTACTGGCACAAAGATAGACATATAGATCAATGGAATC
>PVKY010005263.1:0-17739 GCA_004027775.1 Bradypus variegatus
AAAACACTGCTCCCTGGGTTCCATCACAGGAGTTCTCGGCTATTTGGCTGTGGAGGATCACCTCCCCAGTTAACCACCAAGGTAGGTGCATGGGAGTGGAGAGCCAGTGCTTACTCACTTCCCTGGAGGTTGTCTGGCCACTGCTGCCTGGGGAGGCGGTCCCAGCCCAGAAAGCTCACCCCATCCCTCTAGTCACTCTCTCTCACTGTTTTGTCCACATCCCCTCCAGGTACTGTGGGAGACCCTCTATGGCCAGTCACACCCTGAAACTGTGGTCCTGGGTATCCTCTGGCCTGCCCTCTCTAGTTTCTTTCACAGAGGAGAAGCTTGTTCTGCCTCACCTCCTCCGCCACCTTCCTGGAAGTCAGAATTCTCTCTTTATCTTTGACATTCAACAGTTTGATTATAACATGGTACAGTGTGGGACTATTTTAGTTTATCCTGTTTGGCGTTTGCTGAGCATCTGAGATATTGGTTAGATTTGGGAATTGTTCAATCATGATTTCCTTGAATATTCTGTCTGCCCCTTCCTCTCTTTCTTCTTCTGGAGCTCCCACAATATGTATATGGTATGCTTGATAGTATTCCACAGGTTCCTCAGTCTCTGTTCACTATTCATTCTTTCTTCTTTCTGCTCCTCAGACTAGATTTCCATTGTCTTATCTTCAAGTTAACCTTTTCTTTCTTCTGCCAGGTCCAATCCACTGTTGAACCTCTCTAGAGAATTTTAAGTTTCTGTTACTGTGGTCTCAGCAGTTTGATTCTTTTTCATAATTTCCATCTCTCATTGATATTCTCTTGGTGTTCATCTGTCAGTTTTCTGATTTCTTTCAGTTCTTTGTCCATGTTTTACTTTAGCTTGTTGAGCATATTTAGGACCATATTTTTAAGTTCTTTGTCTGGAGTATCCAGATGAAGGTCTGATCCTCCTCATTGATGGTTTCTGCTGCTTTAATTTCCTTTGCCTGGGCCATCACTTCCTGTTTCTTTGTATGTTTTGTAATCTTTTGTTGAAACCTAGACATTTTGATATTTCAGTGTATTATCATTAGAATTCAGAGTCTGAGGCATCTGTTCCCTAACCTTGTAACCAGCTGTTGTACGACAGAGCTTTCCTTGAATTCCAGGAGCTTAGAAAAAAAAAACCACCTTTCCTAGTCTTTACAGATTGACCTGTGCAAATGCTCTCCTTCAGGCTTATCCATACAATGAATTTGGAGAAGAGCCCCAGGCCAGAATGTAGGGACCTCCCTGATCCTTTCTGCACAGGTGTCTTGTCTTTGGCATGCATGTGTGGCCCTAGGAATTCCCCTGTTTACATAAATATGAATGTTCCCTCTTCCCTAGGAAACAGTTTCCTCATGTTTGGGCACTACAGCCAGTAATCCCTTGCCCCAGACAGCATGACTTGAGTGCTTTCCCACAGCAGGAGAATTCAGTGAACCACTTTCTACACACAGAACAAGTTCTGGGATGGCGAGTCCTTCAGGCCATCACTAAATAGATCAAACCAGACATTCATGTTCCCCAGTATCTGTACAAGGGTTACTCTGCCCTCTCCAAACCAGGGATCCATACTGGGAGCATGGCCTGGCTTGGTGCTGCACTGAGCTGGTGAGGGGATGGAGAGCAACCAACCAGGGTGCCATGAGATCCTGCCATGTTTAAGCAGTCTTTTTCTCGATTTGGTGCTCTCTCGGTTACTATAGTCCTTTAACTGTTTTCTGGAGCTTTGAGAAAGATGTTGATACCAGTTCATTCTGGTTCAAAGCTTCTGTAGGGTGGATGGACCCCTGAAATGTCTACTTTCCTACCTTGATCAGCATGGGGCCTGTTAATCGTGAATGGATGTTGAATTTTTGCCAGTGCATTTTTTTCCCCATCAGCTGAAAGAATCATAGTTTTCTTGTTTATGTCTATTAATATAGCAGATTACAGTGAATTTTTTCAATGTTAAATAGCCTTGCATTCAGAGATAAACCCTACTTTATTATGATACAGAGACAAATGAGATTTGATTTGCTAAGGATTTTTATGTCTTTGTTTATGAGGAAATTTGGTCTCTGTTTTTCTTTTCCTGAAATATTCTTGTCTAATTTTGATTTTAGGTTAATGCTGGCCTCATAAAATGAATTGGGATGTGTTGCCTCTTTCTCTACTTTCTGGAAGATTTTGTGTAGAATTGGTATTCTTCCTTAATGATGGGTAGAATTCACCAGTGACATCTGGTCCTGGAGTTTTCTGAGTTGCCAAATTTATTGGTATAAAGTTATTTATAATATCCCCTTATTTTCCATTTAATGTCTGTAAAATATATAGATATGTACTCTTTTCTATTCCTTGTACTCATAATTTGTTCTTTATATATTTTTTATTAGAGAAGTAGTGGATTTACAGAAATATCATGCATAAAAACCAGGGTTCTTTTTCTTCATGAACAGACTGGCTAGAGGTTTATCAATTTTGTTGATCTTTTCAAAGAACTATGTTTTGGTTTTGTTGATTTTTCTAATTTTTTTCTTTTTCCTTTTTCCTTGATTTCTGTCCTTGTCTCTACTATTTCCTCCCTTCTACTTATTTTGAGTTTTTCTGTTTTTCCTCTAGTTTCTCAAAGTTTCTGTTTTTCCTTGATTTCAGACCTTTCTTCTTTTCTAATATAAGCATTTAATGTTATAAAATTCTCTTTAAACACTGCTTTATCTTCATGCCACACATTTTGATATATTGTTTTGTTTTGTTTTCATTTAAGTCAAAATGTTTTAAAATTCACATTGTGATTCTTTTTTGACAAATGGGTTGTTTAGGTTATTTACTTTAATTTCCAAACATTTGGTGATTTTCCAGAGATTTTTCTGATATTGATTTTTATTTTAATTCTGTCATGGTCAAAAATATCGATATTATTTCAGTTCTCTTAAACTTATTTAGATTTCTTTTGTGGTACAGAATATAATCTCTCTTGGTTAATGTTCTGCATGCATTGAAAAGAATATGTATTCTGCTATTGTTGGATGCAGTGTCCTATAAATGTCAATTATAGGACAGGTTAGTTGATAGTGTTTGTGCCAGTTTGGATATATTATGTCCGCCAAAAAGAGCCATGACCTTTTAACCCAATCTTTGTCAGGTGGAAACTTTTGATTGCTTCCATGGAGATTTGACTCACCCACTGTAGGCAATACCTTTGATTAGATTATTTCCATGGAGATGTTTAGCCTGCCCATTCACTGTAGGTCTTAATTAAATCACTGAAATCCAGTAAAAGCTCACAGACAGAAGGAGCTCAGTGCTGCAGCTGAAAGAGACTTTTGGAGAGAAACGTCCTGAGAGAAAGCCATTTTGAAACCAGAACCCCAGAGCAGATGCCAGCCACGTGCCTTCCCAGCTAACAGAGGTTTTATGGACTCCATTGGTCATTCTTCAGTGAAGGTATCTTCTTGTTGATGCCTTAATTTGGACACTTTTATGGCCTTAGGACTGTAAATTTGTAGCCTAATAAACTCCCTTTATAAAAGCCAATCCATTTCTGGTATTTTGCATAATGGCAGCTCTAGTAAACAGCAACAGTATTGTTCAAGTTTTCCATATCCTTGTTGATTTTCTGTGTAATTTTTCTATTAATTACTGTCAGAGTGTAGAAATTTCCAACTATAACTGCAAATTTGTCTGTTTCTCCTTTCATTTCTGTTTTTGTATTTTGAAAACACAGCTTAATGTGTTTTGAAGCTGTTGTTATACACATACACATTTAATGTTGCTGTGTGCTTTTAATGAATTGACCCTGGTAATATTTCTTGTTCTGAAATTTACTTTGTCAAATAATAATATAGCCACTCCAGCTTTCTTTGGATTAATGTTTGTATGGCACATATATTTCCATCCTTTTGCTTTTAACCTTTGTGTTTCTTTGTATTTAAAGTGGATTTCTTGTGATAACATATTGTTGGGTCTTGCCTTTTTATCCAGTTTTATTTTCTTGGCCTTTTAATTGGATGGTTTATTCATTTAATGCAATTGTTGATATGTTTGGGTTTTAATCTACCCCCTTGATATTTATATTCTATTTGTCACATCTGTTATTTTTCCTTTTTTCTTCTTCTATCTTTTTTGGATCAATTGAGTAAATGTAGTGCCCTATTAATCATTTTCTATTTGTCCCATCAGTCCTTTTTTCTTTTCTTCTTCTTCTTCCTTCTTTTGGATTGAATTTTGTTATATTCTATTTTTTTCTCTTTTTTTCTTAATAATTTCTTTTTTGTTACAGAAGTTGTAAGTTTACATAAATATCATGCATAAAATATATGAAATACATCATTCCCATATACCATCCTATTATTAACAACTTTCATTACTGTGGTACATGTCTTTTAGTTCATGAAAGAACATTTTTATAATTGTATGATTTACTATAGTATTGTTTACAATAGAGTTCACTGTGTTATACAATCCTGTTTGTTCTTTTAATTTTTATTCTAATGACATATATATGACCTAAAATTTCCTCTTTTAACCACTTTTACACTATAATCCATTACTGTTAATTACATTCATAATACTGTGCTGCAGTCACCACCATTCACTATCAAAACTTTACATACAATCAACCCAAATAACAATTCTGTACAATTTAAGTATTAACTACCCATTAACTTCACTCCTTTTTAATGCTGAATACTATTCCACTGTATGTATATACCACATTTTGTTTATTCATTCAGCAGTTGATGGACACTTGGGTTGCTTACATCTTTTGGCAGTTGTGAATAATGCCACTGCGAACATCAGTGCACAAATATCTCTTTGAGTCCTTGCTTACAACTCTTTTGAGTATAAACTTAGTGTTGGGATTGCCAAGTAATATGGTAAATCTATACTTACCTTTCTAAGGAATCATCAAACTGTCTTCCACAGCAGCTGCATTCTGCATTCCCACCAGCAATGAATGAGTATTCCTGTTTCTCCACATCCTCTTCAACACTTGTAATTTTCTGTACTTTTAATAGTAGTCATTCTAGTGGTATTAAATGCTACTTCACTGTGGTTTTGATTTGCATTTCCCTAATAGCTAATGATACTGAGCATCTTTTCATGTGCTTTTTTAGCCATTTGAATAGACATGAAGACATGTCTATTCAAGTCTTTTGCCCATTTTTAAATTGGATTGTTTGTCTTTTTTGTTGTTGTTGAGCTGTAGGGTTTCTTTACATATTTTGGATATTAAACCCTTATCAGATTTGTGGTTTCAAATATTTTCTCCCATTAAATAGGTTGGGTATCTTTTCACTTTTGTGACAAAGTCCTTTATGCACAAAAGTTTTTAATTTTGAGGAGGTCCCATATATCTGTTTGTTTCTTTCATTGCTTGTGCTTTGGGTGTAAATTCTAAGACACCATCGCTAACACAAGATCCTGAAGATGTTTCCCTACATTTTTTTCTAGGAGTTTGATAGTCCGGGTTCTTATATTTAGGTATTTGATCCATTTTGAGTTAATTTTTGTATGTGGTGTGAGATAAGGGTCCTCCTTCATTCTTTTGCATGTGGATATCTAGTTCTCCCAGCACCATTTGTTGAAGAATATTCTTTCCCAATTGAGTGGACTTGGCAGCCTCGTCAAAAAACAATCGGCCGTAGGTGTGAGGATCTATTTCTGAACTCTCAATTTGATTCCATTGGTTAATATATATCTATCCTTGTGCCAGTACCATGCTGTTTTGACAAGTCAGGAAATGTGAGTCCTCCAACTTCATTCTTCTTTATCAAATAATGTTTTTAGCTATTCAGTCCCCCTTACCCTTCCAAATAAATTTGATAATTTGTTTTTCCAGTTCTGGAAGGTAGGCAGTTGGAATTTTGATAAGGCTTGCACTGAATCTGTAAATCATTTTGGGTAGAATTGGGATCTTAATATTGAATCTTCCAATCTATGAGCATGGAATTTCACTCCATTTATTTAGATCTTTGGCTTCTTTTAACAAATTTTTGTAGTTTTCCATGTATAAATCCTTTACATCCTTGGTTAAATTTATTCCTAGGCATTTGATTTCTTTTAGGTGCTACTGTGTTCTGGTTTGCTAAAGCTGCCATTATGCAAAACATCAGAAATGGATTGACTTTTATAAAGGGAATTTATTAAATTACAAATTTACAGTCCTAAGGCCATAAAAGTGTCCAAACTAAGGCATCAATAAGAGGATACCTTCACTGAGGAAATGCTGATTGCATCTGGAACACCTCTGTCAGCTGCGAAGGCATGTGGCTGGTGTCTCCTTTCCTTTGCTCCCGGGTTGTGTTTCAAAATGGCTTTCTCCAAAATGTCTCTAGGCTTCTGTCTTAGCTTCTCTCTCTCAACTCCTGTGTATCCTTGCTTCTTTCTTCCAGGGTGTTTCTCTCTAAGCATCTACGGGTCCTCTCTTAACTTCTCCAGGGCAATCTCTGGGTTTCATCTCTTAGCTTAGCATCTCCAAAAGCCCTTCTATCCACATCTCCAAGAATCTCTAAGCATCTCTGTTGGCTCCTGCTCTCTCTTCCTGAGCTTCTTAAAGGGCTCCAATGACCTAATTAAGACCCACCTTGAATGGGCAGGGCCACACCTCCATGGAAGTTATCTAATCAAAATGTCTTACCTACAGTTGGGTGAGTCACATCTCCGTAGAAACAATCTAATCAAAGAGTCCCACCTAATCAAGACTAGTAAGTCTGCCCCCACAACACTGCATTAAAGAACATTACTTTTGTGGGGATATAATAGATTCAAACCACATATTTTAAATGGAATTATTACCTCTTCAGATTCCTTATTACAGGTGTATAGCACCACTACTGATTTTTGCATGTTGTCTTGTATCCCTCAACTTGGCTGAATTTGTTTTTTAGCTCAAGTAGCTTTGTTCCAGATTTTTTGGGACTTCCTATATATAGGATCATATCATCTGCAAATAGTGAAAGTTTTGTTTCTTCCTTTCCAATTTGTATGCCTTCTATTTCTTTTTCTTGCTTAATTGCTCTGGCTAGACCTTCCAGTACAGTGGTGACAGTGGATGTCCTTGTCTTGTTCCAGATATTATAGGGAAAAGCTAAGTATACTCTTAGCAGCAGGTTTATCATATATGCCCTTCATCATGTTGAGGAAGTTTCCTTCTATTCCTATCTTTCTAAGTGTTTTTATCAAGAAAGATTGCTGATTTTGTTAGATGCCTTTTCTGTATCAATTGAGACGATCATGTGTTTTTCCCCTTCATTCCGTTAACGTAGTGTTTTACATTAATTGATTTTCTTATGTTGAACCACTCTTGCTTGCCTGCAATAAATCCCACTTGATCATGGCATATAATTCTTTTAAAGTGCTGTTGGATTCACCTTGCTAGTATTTTGTTGAGGATTTTTGCATCTATATTCATAAGAGAAGTGGTCTCTAATTTTCTTTTCCCGTAGTATCTTTATCTGGCTTTGGTATTAGGGTGATGTTGCCCTCATAGAATGAGTTAGGTAGTGTTCCTTCCTCTTCAGTTTTTTGGAAGAATTTGAGCAGGATTGGTGTAAATCCTTCTTGGAAAGATTGGTAGAAGTCCTGTAATGCCATCTGCTCCTGGGCTTTACTTTGTTGGGAGGTTTTTGATGACTGATTCAATCTCTTTGCTTGTAATTGGTCTGTTGAGATCTTTTATTTCTTCTAGAGTCAGTGTAGGTTTTATATGTGTATAGGATTTTGTCCATTTCATCTAGGTTGTCTAGTTTGTTGGCATACAGTTCGTAGTATTCTCTTGTGATCCTTTTTTATTTCTGTGGGGTCAATTAGTGTCCCCCCCTCTCATTTTTCATTTTATTTATTTGCATCTTCTCTCTTTTTCAGTCTAGCTACAGGTTTGTCAATTTAATTGATATTTTCAAAGAACGGACTTTTTTTGTTAATGCTGTCTTTTGTTTTTTAAATCTCTTTCATGTATTTCTCCTTTAATCTTTGTTATTTCGTTCCTTCTGTTTGCTTTGGGTTTAGTTGGCTTTTCTTTTTGTGGTTCTTCCGGTGTGCAGTTAGGTCTTTGATTTTAGTTCTTCTTTTTAATGTTATCATTTAGGGCTATAAATTTCCCTCTCTGTACTCCCTTTGCTGTGTCCCATAAGTTTTGGTATTTTATGTTCTTTTCATTTTTCTCAAGATATTTACTTGATTTCACTTGTAATTTCTTCTTTGACCCACTGATTATTTAAGAGTCTGTTATTTAACTTCCAAGTATTTGTGGATTTTCTAGTTCTCTGCCTGTTACTGATTTATAGCTACATTCCACCTTGGTCAGAGAAGATGCTTTGTATAATTTCAGTCTTTTTAAATTATTAAGACTTGTTTTGTCACCCAACATGTGATCGATCTATCCTGGAGAACAATTGATGTGCACTTGAGAAAAATTTATATCCTGCTGTTTGGGGGTGCAGTATTCTAAATATGTCTGTTAAGTCTGATTCATTTTTCACAGTGTTCAAGTTCTCTGTTCCCTTATTGAACTTGGATGAGAGTGTCACATTGACACCTTCGATTATTAGTATAGAGGTGTCTGTTTCTCCCTTCAGTTTTGTCAGTGTTTGCCTCATGTATTTTGGGGCATGATTAAGTGCATAAATATTTATGATTGTTCTTTGTTTCTTGGTGGTTTGCCCCTTTTATTGATATACAGTGTCTTCCTTTTTCTCTTGTAGCAGCTTTTGACTTGAAGTGTATTTTGTTCGATATCAGTATAGCTACCCCAGTGCTTTTTTGGTTACTATTTGCATGAGTATCTTTTTCCATTCTTTCACTTTCATCCTATTTATGTCTTTGGGTCTAAGGTGAGTCTCTTGTAAGCAGCATATAGTTGGATTGTGCTTTTTTTTAATCCATTCTGCCAATGTGTGTCTTTTGATTGGGAAGTGTAATCTATTAGCATTCAGTGTTATTGTCAAGGCAGTACTTCAGCCATTTGTTCTTTAGTTTTTATGTGTCATATATTTTTTGTCTCTCTTTTCCATTATTGCAGCCTCCTTTCTGTATAATCAATCTTTTGTGATATATCTAAGTAATCCCTTTCTCATTTATGTTTCTGTATATTTTTAAAACACTTTTCTTTGTGTTTACCCTGGGGTTTATATTACACATTCTGCATTTATAAACTACCAATTTGAAAATTACCAGTGTACCTTCAATAGTATACATGTTCTCTACTCCCATATTCCTCCATTTTCTCAGTTTATATTGTTTTTGTCCCACATTACCTCTTTGTGTTTTGCATGTCCATTATCAGAAAATATGAGTTTCTCATGTTCAATTTTATTCTGACTCTTACAGGAATGAAAAAGTAGAGTTATATATCAAGGATACAGTGCTATTGGATTTTTAACTTACTTTTTCAGCTACCTGTACTGGGGATCTTCATGTCTTCACACTACTCTGACATTGTCTCTTTTTTTCCTTTCAACCTGAAGAACTGTCTTTTGTAATTCTTGTTGAAGGACAGATCTTCTGTTGATGAATTCTTTCAGTTCCTGTTTATCTGTGAATATTTTAAATTCTCCATTTTTTAAACAAAATTTACATTTTACTTAGATTGAAATAAACTGTACAAAATTGATTTTCTTTACCAAAAATAATAGCAATATTTTCTGCGTTATTCCTAGATAAACCACAAAACACTTATTTTTGTAGGCTTTCCAGGTTCTGCTGATAAATCAAGATGAGGCAGTAGACATGGTCATGGAAATAGAAGAAGTCAGACAAATCAGTGGTCAGTATCCATGGCCTCTGATTCTATCTTGACTATGCAACAGAAATGTTCAACACATACTTGCTAAACAGCTTATGAAGGCATGGGCTCAATAAAGGAATGTGAATAGCAACAACCAGATGTGGAAAAAAGCATTCAAACTGTAACTTGTTCCTTTAGGTTCATTTGATAAAGACAAAATCAATGCTGAAATCCTTGCTTGGTGAGTTCAATTTCTGTCACTCGCTGATGATTCCCTTAACTATCCAATATAAATTTTAACAACATACTTTAAAGTCTTTCTAGGTAAAGGTCAATAGTGAACCTCATTGTAACATTTTACAAAATGCATTCCTCTTTCCACACCTCATCAAAATTTATTTCTTCAAAGTACTGATAACTGGACTGATAACCTGACAATTGGAGCCACAGTGATGATTAATGTTGTGTCTAAAATGACTTAAGTAAAATAATTCCAGAGTGCTACTAATGGAGAGCATGCAGAAATGAAACGTGGCACTTTCAATGCTTTCTGGAAGAACAGATGGGTCTTCAAAGCATGGAAGTTCAAATGGGGGCCCTTTAAATAAGTAGATTATTAATGACAAATGTACTCAATGGGAGACCTATAGGCAAAGATAGCCAGTGATTAAGCAGTGTACATATACCTTACAACAAATTCCTCCAAATGTAAGAGAAAACCTATTTTAAAAGTCTCTTAAGTATTTTCAATGGTTTCTGAATTACCTTTGGGAAGCTCTGACTTAGTTGTATAGAGTTTGATATATGCGTCCACCATCAAATCCAGATCATATTTTATATCAAAATTTATGTTAAGCATAGCCAAGTTACTTGACCTTTGGTCTGTCAAAGTGTTCCTCAGGTATGCTTTGAGATGCTTTTGTCCATTTTCATAGCGTTCATTCTCAACCTTCATCACAGGAAGAATGCATAAGACCTTCAACAAAGCATCAACATTAGGAAAAAACTTGATGTCAGGCAGATGGAGGGCTTCATAAATGGTGGATGGAAGCTCTGTATCTTTCCCTCTGCGTTTCCATTTGATTCTCCAACAATGAAGCTTGGCTGAGAGTGTGTCAGGATTCAATAAGTCACTTCTGTACATTTCAGCATGGTGTTCCTCTGACATATTGAATTTGAGCTGTCCCATGACAGAGGGTACCAGAGATAAGCATTTAGGAGCTTTGAGGTGCTGTTCTGAGAATATATCTTTAAGTTCCTGAATAATGAGCTCCACTGTTGGAACACTTAGGGTTTCTTTATGGTAACTCTCAGAGATAATTGAGATTCTCAGAGGTTAATGCTGAGCTCTGCGTAATTTGCTAGGGAGTTTCATGTGAATATCAAGTTTGGTTGCCAAATTTGTGGCTTCCTCAAACCAAAATTCATGATAAACTTCAGTATTTTCCATCACTTCATTAAGTGAATGTAGCACTGCAGTCAAGCTGCTGGCTGCAAAGAAGACATTAGAGGTTTGCCCCTGGAGATTTTTCCCAAAGGCTCTTGTAAAAGACAGGACATTCTTAAAAACAACATTGGCAACAATGAAATAAAAGTCTGTTACTGCACTACAGAGTAAAAATGCTCAGCCAGCTATGCAGTTATTCCATCTAATATTTGTGTCACTATTTATACCATCTAAACATAAAACAAGTGCTTGCAGGAGTTCCACTGAAATTTCAAGAGCATCATGCCTTCCTGTCCATTGAGACTGGCAAATTTCCTTCAGTTCATTACCCCTTTCTTCATTGCTCTTGAAAAAGGACTGAAAGTACACTGTCTAGTTCTAAAAGTAGTTGTGGTGATGGATGGAAAAAAAAGAAACTTCCTCAATTGTTCCCAGTTTCCCAATGCAACAGATACTCCCATAACAGGCACCAATTTTGCTAACCACATATTTAAGGCACAGGAAGAGCAGCTTGTATAGACAGCTTGGGGATATATCTCTAGAAGTCTAGAAGCAACAGCTTTCATATTGGAAGAAAAATCCACTGGACGCAATGTAGGCGTGTCCACGACAGTACTCCATTTTTAGTCCTCATTTCTCAGTTATTGTAGTGTGAAATTTCACAGCCAAAATTTCTGTATCAGTTTCATAAGGCAGGAAGCCCACAAATTCCTCTCTCAGGTTATGCAATTCATCCATAAACCTCACCAACTCTGGCAGGTTCTCTTCCCCTGCTATGTCCACCACGTCATCCGTGATAATGGAAAAGAAGTGTGCGTCTCTTACTTCCCTGTGAATTTCCTCCCAAATGCAGCTCTCACATATCTCTAGCATCTGTTTCTACTGTGTTTTCGAACAGAACATGTTAACTGCTCTTTTCTCAAAGAGCTTTTTCAGAACCTCTTGACCAGAATTTATTCGGCACTCCAGCAATGCTTGAAAGTTATCAGGAATAGAGACCTTCCGAGAGTTCATCAGCCTCATGCCCATTAAGAGGTATGTTTTGTTTTCCCAGAAGAATCAAAATTTCAAATAAAGATTTTAGGTATTCTTTGTTTACGTTCTCTTCAAGGGTTAAAGGTAAAATATCTTCATCCTTTTCTTCACTCCCTTCTTCTGTATTGGGTTCTGAGCACTGCTGTTGTTTGTTTCTTTATGTTTTTGTTCTTGTTCAGAAGTTTCATCAGTTTTTTTCTGTTTCGGTGTCCTGATTTCGTCTTCACTCAATTCTTTTATTCGTTTTCTGTGTCTGCTGTGTGGATTGTTGAAATGCCTTGTAAGATCAAATATTGCTGTTATAGCATTATCTCAAAGAACTGTCCTATAAGGACTCTCCCAATGACTTCACAAGTATCTGCTTCAGTTAATTTTGAGAAATAAAATAACCCAATCATTCTTTAGTTTTCTGATGCCTCTGCAAAATGTATGCTTCTCCAGATCATAGAGGTCTCAAAGTTTTTGGCACATAACCGATAATGTTTATTTAGCTGATCAGGTGTTTTATCTTCTAAGACTGCTCTCCTACAATTCTCCACCCACTTCTGACATCTGGCTGGGTCCCGCGGGAACCTGAAGAAGGCCGGGTAGGACTCTGTGCTCTTCCGCATGCAGTTGAGGGCAGCGCAGAAGTTCGGCATCATCGCCCACCCGCCAGCCGGCCCAGTCCTCCCCTCCCCTCCTCCTCAGGGCAGCCTGCCAGCCCATTGGGGCCGGGGAGGGGAGCCAGTCTTCATCATTTTTGAAGGACAGTTTTGTTGGATAAAGAATTTGGGGCTGGCAGTTTTTCTCTTTTGGTACCTTAAATATAATATACCACTGGCTTCACACCTCCATGATTTCTTACGAGAAATCAGAACTTAGTCTTATTGAGGATCCCTTCTTTGTGACAAATTGCTATTCTCTTGCTGCCTTCAGAATTCTCTCTTTATCTTTGGAATTTGACATTCTTATAAGTATGTGTCTTGAAGTAGTTCTACTATTAAGGGTTTATTCTGTTAAGAGTACACTGCGTTTCTTGGAAATGTATATTTATGTCTATAACAGTTGGGAAAATTTAGACCATTATTTCCTCAGATATTCTTGCTGTCCTGTTTCCCTTCCCTTCTCCTTCTGGGACATCCATGATGTGTATATTTGTACACTTCATGCTGTCACTCAAGTCTGTTAGTGCTCAATTTTTTCTATTCTTTTTTGTTTGTTTGTTATTCTGACTGTATGATTTCGATTCTCCTGTCTTCTAGTTCACTGATTCTTTCTTCTGCCTGTTCACATCTGCTGTTATATGCCTCTAGTGTATTTTATTTTAACATTTTTTATTGTGAAATATAACATATATACAGAAAAGTGATAATTTTCTAAGTATGGCTTAACAAGTAGTTATAGAACAGATTTCAAAGAATATTGTGGGTTATAATTCCACAATTTCAGTTATTTCCTTATTGTGAAATGTAATATATATATACAGAAAAGTGATAACTTTCAAAGAATGATTTAACGAATAGTGATAGAGCAAATTTCAAAGAATGTTACAGGTTACAGCTCCATCGTTTCAGTTATTTTCTTCTAGCTGATCTAATACCCTAGAAACTAAAAAAAAGATAATTATATAAAGATTCAGTATTCATAATTCTTTGTTAAATCATATCTTGTCTGTTGCTACCTCTCTTTGATCACTGTCTCAATCATCAGGGATATCTGGGCAGTGACCACCCTAACTTATTCATACTGAAAAGGGATGTCACCATTATGGGGAAGGGGAATGCATCTGGTTGATGTTCTTCAAGAGGCTGTTGCCTCTGGATTTTGGGATTTATCTGGCATAGGAACATTCTGGAGGATTTAAGTTTTTGAGAAATAGACTTAGTGAGTGAAACTTTTATAGAGTCTCTGATAGGAACCTGGGTATTTTTTAGGATTTTCAGGACCACTGTTGATTTGGGTTTGGCATACTGTGGCCATCTGGAATATCCAGCTGAAGCTTGCATGAGAGTAACCTCCAGAATGGCCTTTCATCTCTATTTGAAGTCTCTTAGCCACTGAAAACTTATTGTGTTGCCTTTCTTTCCCCCCTTTGATCAAGAAGGAAGTTTCATTCCCTCAATGCCCAGACCAGGCTCATTCCTTAGAGTCGTGTCCCACATCACTGGGGAGACTCACCCCCTGGGAGTCATGTTCCATGTAGTGGGGAGGGTGATGAATTTATTTGCAGAGTTGGGCTTAGAGAAAGTCTTCTTCTGACCAACAAAAGAGGTTCTCTGGAAATGACTCTTAGGCATAATTATAGGTAGGTTTAGCCTCCCCTTTACAGCCATAAGTTTCACAAGAGCAAACCTCTAGATCAAGGATCTGACTTATTAAACAGAGGGTTCCTAATTTCACACAGCATATATTCTGTCCAATATAAACAATCAGTGTCTCACACCATCTTCATTTAGTTACACAATCATCTTCATTCTCAATTTTAAATAACTGTCATAACCCAAAACACCCCAAAGCTCTATCACTCCTTACTTATTTATCCCTAGTGTTAGTGTGGTACTAATAAGGTATTCCTATTAAATATAGTCCATAGTGTGCAATAGGTAGTTTTTCCCATATAACAATCTTTTGTTAACTCTTTGTACCAGTGTCATACCTCAGAAGTAGATCCTGTAAATATTTATTTATATTTGTAATGCTGATCTGTGGGATACATGCCTTTAAAAACCCCTTTGTTCCAGTTTGCTAATGCTGGCATTATGCAAAATGCCAGAAATGGATTGGCTTTTACAAAGCAGGTTTATTTAGTTACAAAGTTAAAGCTCTGCAGCCATAAGAGTGTCCAAACCAAGGTATAAACATGAGTATACCATCACTGGAGAAAGGCCATTGGCATCTGGAAAACCTCTGTTAGCTTGGAAGGCATGTGGCTGGCATCTGCGTGCTCCCAGCTTGTATTTCAAAATGGCATTCTCCAAAATGTCTCTGCATCAGCTTCTCTGGGCAAACTCTGGACTAGCAAAAGTCTACTTTCTTCAGCCATCTCCTAAATGTCTCAGCTGCAGCTGCTTTCCAAAATGTCACTCTTAGCTGCTCTGTGGTCCTTCTGTTTGTGAGCCATTTTATAGGACTCCAGTTATTAAATCAAGACACATGCTGAATGGGTGGGGCCGCATCTCTATGGAAATAATCTAATCAAACATATTACCCACAGTTGTATGGCTCACATCTCCACGGAAACAACCTAATCCAAAGATTTCAACATAATCAACACTAGTATGTCTGCCCCCGCAAGACTGCATTAAAGAACATGGAGTTTTGGGGGACATAATACATCCAAACCAGCACACCCTTTCAATCATGTTCACTTTCAATACTGATACTTATAATCACATTAACGAACCATTAGCACCCCTGTGCATTCCCATACCCTTAAGTTCAACCTCATTAACAGGTACTGTACATATTAAGTAATCAGTCCCCCTTCTCTAGCTTCTATCTCTAGGTCCCCTATATTCTACATTTTAAGACACTGATTTTACATTTCTCATGGAGTTCATCTTAGTGATAACATACAGTGTCTCTCCTTTTGTGTCTGACTTCTTTCACCCAGCATTATGTCTTCAAGGTTCATCCATGTATCCATGTTGTCACATGTTTCAGGACCTCATTCTTTTCTGCTGCTGTATAGTATTTCATCATATGTATATACCATATTTTATTTATCTGCTTATCTCAATTCAGTTGAGAGTTGGACTGTTTCCAACTTTTAGCAATTGTGAATAATGCGACTATGAACATACAAATGTCTGTTTGTATCACTGCTTTCGGATCTTCTGGGTATATGCCAAGTAGTAGAATTGCTAGGTTGTGGGGTAACTCGATATTGAGTTTTCTGAGGAAACACCAATCTGTCTTCTACAGCAGCTGTAGCATTATACATTCCCACCAGCAATGGATAAGAGTTCAATTACTCTACATCCTCTCCAGCATTTGTAGCTTTGTGTTTATTATGGCAGCCACTCTTGTTGGTGTGAGATGATATTTCATTATGGCTTTGATTTGCATTTTCCTAATAGCTAATGAAGATGAACATCTTTTCATGTGTTCTAGCCATTTGTGTTTCCTCTTCAGAAAAATGTCTTTTCAGATGTTTTGCTCATTTTGTAATTGAGCTGTTTGTACTATTGTTGCTGAGTTGTAGGATTTCTTTGTATATGCTAGGTATAAGTCTTTTATCAGATATATGGTTTCCAAATATTTTCTCCTGTTGAGTTGGCTGCCTCTTGACTTTTTTCACAGAGTCCTCTGAGGTACAGAAACATTTGATTTTCAGGAGTTCCCATTTATCTATTTTTTGTTTTGTTCCTGTGCTTTGGGTGTAAGGTCTAAGAAGCTAACTCCTATTACTAGGTATTGAATATGTTTCCCTATGTTATCTTCTAGGAATTTTATGGTACTGGCTTTTTTAGTGAGGTCTTTGATCCACTTTGAATTAGGTTTTGTATAGGGTGTGAGGTAGGGGTTCTCCTTCATTATATTGGATATGGCTATTCAGTTCTCCCGGCACCATTTGTTGAAGAGACTGTTCTGTCCCAGTTCAGTGGATTTGGGGGCCTTATCAAAAATTAGTTGACCATAGATCTGGGGGTCTGTTTTTGAACTCTCAATTCAATTCCATTGATCAATATGTCTGTCTTTGTTCCAGTACCATGCTGTTTTGACTACTGTGGCTTTATAGTAGGCTTTAAGGTCAGAAGTGTAAGTCCTCCCACTTCATTCTTTTTTAGAATGCCTTTGGCAATTCAGGGCCCCTTTCTATTCAAATTAAATTTGATAACTAGCTTTTCCAAGTCTGCAAATTAGGTTGTTGGAATTTTGACTGGAATTGTGATGAATCTGTAGATTAATTTGGGTAGGATTGACATCTTAATGACATTTAGCCTTCCTATCCATGAACATGGAGTATCTTTCCACCTATTTATATCCTTTGATTTCTTTTAGTAAAGTTTTTTAATTTATTTTCTGTGTAGAGGTCTGTTCTAGTTTGCTAATGCTGCCAGAATGCAAAACACCAGAAATGCATTGGCTTTTATAAAAGAGGTTTATGTGGTTACATAGTTATATTCTTAAGGCTATGAAGTGTCCAAGGTAACACATCAGCAGTCAATTGCCTTCACTGGAGGATGGCCAATGGTGTCCGGAAAACCTCTGTTAGCTGGGAAGGCACATGGCTGGCGTCTGTTCCAAAGTTCTGGTTTCAAAATGGCTTTCTCCCAGATGTTCCTCTCTAGGTTGCAGTTGCTCAAAAATATCACTCTTAGTTGCTTTTGGGGTGTTTGTCCTCTCTTAGCTTCTCTGGAGCAAGAGTTTGCTTTCAACGGCTGTCCTCAAACTCTCTCTCATCTGCAGCTACTCTCTCAGCTTCTGTGCACTCTTCAAAGTGTCCCTGTTGGCTGTAGCAAGCTCTCTTCTGTCTGAGCTTATGTAGTGCTCGAGTAGACTAATCAAGGCCCATGCGGAATGGGCAGGGCAACAACTCCATGGAAATTATCCAGTCAGA
>PVKY010005264.1:0-17737 GCA_004027775.1 Bradypus variegatus
TGGAAAGGGGGTGCTGCCAAAAGCCCTTCCCCAGCCTCTCAGCCAGACACGTGACCGCAACCCACTGGTCCCTTCGCTCCTGCAGCGCAGTTAGTTAGCTCTGTTTTCTCCCTCCCGCCGCCGTGTCCTTCCTCTCCCCGGTTCCAGTCCCTCCGCCCTCCCCCACCTCTCTCCTCACATGCCCCAATCGCGGCTCGAGTTGAGAAGTGCCCGCCCCTCCATCCTTTTCTTCGCCTTATCATTGGCTGAAGCCTCAAGGACGCGTCCCGAGGGCGGGTGGCAGCCATTGGTGCGATGAGCAATCCGAGTTCCCGGATGAGGGAACATTCTGCAGTATAAAGGGAGCGGGGAAGGCGGGAGACAGCGCAGTTTGAATCGCGGTGCGACGAAGGAGTAGGCGGTGGGATCTCGCTGTGTGTTTGACTAGCCTTTCTCTGCCTTGCTTGTTTGAGCTTCAGCACAATTCGAAATGGTAAACTTCGCAGAACCGCTTGACGACTGCGTGGGTTTTGTCGACGGGAGTAAAACCCGTTACACACGGGGATGGGGTGAAGTGGCGGCGGTTGGGAACGCGCGGAGACAGCCTTTAAAGAGCGGGGGGGAGGTGTTTTGTCGGAGGCGAGCGGAGCAGCCTCGGATCTCGTGGCGGGCTGCGACGGTTGGGTCGCGCGCGCAGCGCCGCTGGGGGCGGGCGGGCGGGCCGGCGGAGGCGCGCGGCCGCGGCCAGTGCGCGGCGGGGGGCTGGCGGGCATGCGGGTTCGCCCCTGCGGCGTAGCGATCCGGAGACCCTAGCGGGGCCGCGCTCGCGCCCGTTTCGCGCTGCGGTGGGGGAGGGGCGTGTCGCCCTGTAATCCTATATTCTCCGTTCCTCCTCCGCTTTCGGGCGTGTGCGCGCCGCAGGCTGGCGGTAAGGCTGGGAAGGACTCCGGAAAGGCCAAGACAAAGGCGGTTTCCCGCTCGCAGAGAGCCGGCTTGCAGGTCAGTGGTTGTTCGTGCAGCCTTAGAGTCGTGGCGTTTTTTTTTTTTTGCTTCTCCGTTCTTGTTTGTCACCGCTCTAGATGGGCGTTTTGTGTGTTCAGGGGAGATGCGGTGTCGCGACTTGGGTTGCCGATACGGTAAATAAGGGGGGGGATCACATGTGTCGATCGTGGGGCGTGTTGCACCAACGTCGCCCATGAGCATTGGTTTGGCGCTTGTATAATTTTCCCGTGTTTGACACTTAGATCTTTGTGCATTTATATTTGTGTGTGCTTAAAATTAAGTTTCCGGTGGGCCGTATTCATCGACACTTGAAATCTAGGACGACCAGCCATGGGCGTGTGGGCGCGACTGCCGCCGTGTACAGCGCAGCTATCCTGGAGTACCTCACCGCAGAGGTAAATGGGTGTACGCCTATAATCTGGAAAAGGTTTTGTTATGGGGGGAGGAGAGGGAAGAAGGAAAGTGATGCAAGAAAACTCCCAGGCCCTAAACGCGGCGAGAAGCCTCTGCGAACGCTAGAGGGAGCTGGTGTTCAATAAGGGATCCTGTTGAGTTTAGTTTGCTGCTCTTGGAAATAATTACTTGCCCCCTTTATATAGTTTTTATGTATCTTGCCCTTCAGGTAGTCGGGGGACAATGACAGTGGGTACGTTTACATTCATGAAGGTTTGGTTCTACTCTGGATCTTGGCATAAGGAAAGTTGGGAGGAAATTGATTAGATTCTGTTTTCTAGGTACTTGAACTGGCAGGAAATGCATCAAAAGATTTAAAGGTAAAGCGTATTACTCCTCGTCATTTGCAACTTGCTATTCGTGGAGATGAAGAATTGGACTCGCTGATCAAGGCTACAATTGCTGGTGGTGGTATGTAACTAAAATTTTAAAATGCTCAAAGAGGTGGACATATTTTTATTGATGTAGTATGGTTGCATATTTGTGATATTTGATTTGTGGTCTGTAAATCAAAATGAATTCTTAAATATTTGAGCCTCACAATTTAAAGACCTTTCAAGTTGAACTATAAACTACCTTTGTACCTTTGTTTTAAGTAGTGTGACTTTAAAAATAAGTATGTTGAAAGGTAAAATTAATCCCTGTCACTCTTCTAGGTGTCATTCCACATATCCACAAATCTCTGATTGGGAAGAAAGGACAACAGAAGACTGTCTAAAGGATGCCTGGATTCCTTATTATCTCAGGACTCTAAATACTCGAACAGCTGTCCAGTGTTGGTGATTCCAGTGGACTGTATCTCTGTGAAAAACACAATTTTGCCTTTTTGTAATTCTATTTGAGCAAGTTGGAAGTTTAATTAGCTTTCCAGCCAACCAAATTTCTGCATTTGAGTCTTAACCATATTTAAGTGTTACTGTGGCTTCAAAGAAGCTATTGATTCTGAAGTAGTGGGTTTTGATTGAGTTGACTGTTTTTAAAAAACTGTTTGGATTTTAATTGTGATGCAGAAGTTATAGTAACAAACATTTGGTTTTGTACAGACATTATTTCCACTCTGGTGGATAAGCTCAATAAAGGTCATATCCCAACGTAGTTGTGTTTTTAATTTGCTTGATTGTAGAAAGAACTCATGCTTTGACTAGTCATCTCATCCAGCAATAGCTAAGCACATTTTCCTTCCTTGAAATTAAACAAATTCTATAAAGTCAGATGGCTCAAATATAAATTTTTTTTAATGTTATGTAATGAGCCATGTAAGGTTTTAAAACTGGCAGGAAGTGGAGTGGAATATGACACTTTTGTTTTTTTCTTTAGGTAATGTTGAGCCTAAAACCTTAGGCTGGTCTTACATGTGACAGTACACTGGTTCGGTTTGCTTTGGTGGAGTTGGGAGGGAGAGGACAGGGAAGTCTTGATTATAGAGATTTCCAAAGAATGAACCTCAAGTTTAGAATTAAAAGATAATAGTGAGCAGTGAGTTTTTTGTGTTCTAAGCACCATTTTCAAGTCTACAATGTGCAATAACGTTTGAGATGTATTATCTACTTTTTATAGGAAAGGATTTCCTCTAAAGTATGGAATATGGTCCATTCAGCATGGCCAAATGAACATATAAAACTGGATATTTAGTTGGGTTGAGTGGATTGTTTTCATACTTGGCTTCAGGCAAGTTCTTCATCTTAGAACATTTTAAAATGTGGATGTAGACTGTAAAACTGGTACTAACCCCCAGGAGACCAATATGATACAGTATCATGCTTCCTAAAGGTAATGTCAAAAATGAGTATAAAAGGGAGAAAACCAATTAAGTTTCTTTTGTGGTAGTTACACATTCTGAAAGGGTTGGTTCCTGCCTTGCTTTGGTCACAACAGGATCAGGATTAACACTTTTTCACCAAAATAATTGTAAAGTACAAATTAAACAGGTTTTTTTTTTTTTTAATTGACCTGATGGACAATCTAAAGGAATCGGGGTCGGAAGAATGTGTAGTTGAAATAAAAGAATGTATAGTTGAAATAAATGGGCTGTAAAACGAGCCCCGGGTTGGGGTCATGACGCTCTAACGTGTATGAACACCTGTGCGGTTAGTGCCTAGTGGGGACTGACAGCGCGGTCCTCACCTGGCAATCCTCCCACCCTTAAGGTGGCCTAGGGCGGAGTCTTCGTGACCAGGGAGTGTTCCTGAAAACCAGAGCCCCGTCCATCCCGTCCCATCGCCCTGACCTCCCGAAAGGCGGGCTTCCGTCTGCGGAATCCGTGTCCGGAGACCGGGGGTCCTGGATCGGCGGAACGCGCCCCCTACCCCAGTAGCTCAGCTGGTATCGCCCGCCCTCGCGCCTTCCGGGGCCGCCCACGAATCGCCGAGCCCCGGCCGGGAGGGATGCGGTCCGCGCCGTAGCTACCCGCAGGGGGCGGGGAGGCCGCCGTGAGGAGGCGGGGCTGCGAAGCCAGCCCGTCCCCCCCGCGCTCCTCCCAGTTCTCCGCGCGCCCCCGCCCCGGCGGCTTCCGCCCCTGCTAGCTGCGCTACCAAAGGAAACGGAAGAAGGCGCAAGCCATGGAGGGCAACCGGGATGAGGCCGAGAAATGTGTCGAGATCGCCCGGGAGGCCCTGAACGCCGGCAACCGCGAGAAGGCTCAGCGCTTCCTGCAGAAGGCCGAGAAGCTCTACCCACTGCCCTCGGCCCGCGGTGAGGACCTCAGCGTCTCTCCCCTCCCTGCCCATCCCCAGACCACCGCGTAGCCCGCCCCCTGCCCCCGCCATTGCCTCTCCGGAAGCCGGCGGGATCCCGGCCTGCCCGACCCTCCGCGGGGCATGGGGAGGAGCATCCGGACACACCCCCCGCCCCAGGTCGGGCTCGGGCCTGAGGGGCTACCGGAGTACCCCTCTGCACCATCCTACCTGCGGGTCGCGGGCTCCCAGCTGGCAGGCAGTAGTTGCTGCTCCGGGGTCGGTTTTCGTAAATGTTCAGCCCTCGTCTGGGAGATTCATGTGATGCCGTCTTACCAGAGGGGGGCTTTATATCTAAGTGTTGTGCGCCCCCCCCGTCCTTACCTCCAAGTAAGGCCTAGGCCCCAAATGAGGTGAGAAGAACAGGGAACTCTAGTGGCTAATTTATAGGTCTCAGGTTCCACCGTCTCTGGGGTCGAAAACCGTTCCCAAAGCAAACATTTCCGAATACCTAAGATGATATTGTTTTTCCCTGGGAGAGAGAGTTCCTTTAGAAGAGAGGAGCACATATTTGTCAGGAATGATGAAGAGTCAGTGATGATTTGCTAAATAGTATCTGAGTTGACAACACCATAATTATCAACAAATTAGGCAAAACTAAGGAACAGAATACTCTAGACTTCAAAGTGATAGCAATAGCCAATATTTATTGAGCACTTAAAAAGTGCCAAGCATTATGCTGAGCATTTTATGTGAATTGTTTCATTTACTCCTCAGAATAAACCTGTGTAAAGAGATAGGCTTCATTTGGCCATGTGCAAACAGACTTTTTAATGAATGAATGAATGAATGAAACCATCTTACCCAAGGTCACACAGTAATTACTGGCAAAGTCAGAATAGTACTTGAGCAGTCAGACTCCAGAAGGTCCTTAACCACTACACTTTTACTGCTTTTCTAGTAGGATGGATACTGTTTCACTTGAGATGCAAAGTATTTCCAGATTAAGAAGAAAATTATTGATAACTTGATAAGAATGTGGGGCCATTGTTAACTTTTTCCCCATGTTAGTGAGGCCCTTGTGCTCTCTCCTTTTCTTTCCCTCTGTCCCATTAACTGCCTTTGATCACTCTACCAGAAAGGACAGGAAAGGGAAGAGAAGGAAAAGAAAGGAATGAATAAGTTTTTAATTCCTCCACTGTATGATTTCATGCAGTCATTATCTAGTTCTAGAGAGACAGTTTTGACCTTAAACAACACTGCACTGTTGATAGAATACCTTGATTTTGACTCCTGGTTCTTCCACTTAGTAGCTTGTAACCTTCCAATCTTGGGTGAGTTAGAGAACCTCTCTAGCCTTTGGCTTTTTCATCTGTTAAATGAAAACAATAATGTACTGATTCCTAATGCTGTTGTGAGGATTAAATGGGTTAATATATGTAAAGCATTTAACAGTAAGTTCTCATTTTTGGTGTCATCTCCATTTTGCACGTGTGAGTCTGAAAATTTTTAAAGCCTGTCAAACTTACACAATCTGTCATTCTTCTATCATACAAGCAATTTGAACCAATCTGCTAATGGACACTATGAGATATCAAACCACAATAATTAGTGCTCTTAAAGACATAAACAGAAGAAAAATTAAAAAAAAAAAGTGAAAATCAGTAGCACAAATGTATTGTGAGGCAGTATGCTGTTACCAAATAAAGAGATAGGGTACATTTGTGTTATAGTCTGGAAACCTTAGTTCAAATGCACACTTTACCTCTTAACAGCTTTGTAACAGGGACAAGTCACTTAGCTTCTCTGAGACTTGTTTAGTTACATGAAAAATGAAGATTTCCTCACAGGTTGATGTGAAACAATTGAAATAAGGTATGTGCAAGTGCTTAGCAAAGTCTGTATTTAAAAGATTTATTGAAATAATAATATATTGAAATCGTTTATTGAAATATTCTGTGAAGGAAAGATCTAGAACATTTTTGTAAGATATGATGAAAGGTTTGGTGTAGAAGGGAATGGAAGTGATTGGTTATGTTGAGATTTAAAATTTTATTCCTGAACTTAATCTATTCTAGACTACCACCAAACCTTTATAACTCAGAAAGTTGATTAAATGTTCTTCCAGATGTGTTTTTATACTAACATAGGCTAAAGAAAACATTACATTTTGATTTCCATTATTCTTATACAGTAAATGGAAAAATGTGAGACTAAACTAGCTGAATTCTAGGATATTCTTATAATTTTATTCTTGCCAGGTTAGAAGTAGGATTGAAAACACTTTAAAACATAGGCAAGAATTTTCCTTGAGTGAAAACTTGATCTCCAGATGGATCTAGGATATTGTTGCTTTCTATGTTTTTAGTTGAGAATATTGTTTTGCAGTTTATATATTGTAGTGGACTTCAGAGTGAATTAATTTTACAGTGTTCAAGTATTTTTGTTCCCATGCATTTAATATAGTTTTGAAAAAATTTATCTATATGAAGAGCTATGACATGCAAAATATAAACATTCTGGGAAAAGGTGTCAATAGGCAAAAAGTAAATTACATTTTATTTTCTTAAATGATAAATTTATTGAATTATTCTTGTGTTTTGGTATGACAGGGAGATAGAATCTCATTGTTTTAATGTGCTACATTGCTATTTTTAGTACTTTATTGTTTCAAACTAATTAGAGGGATTGGCAATCTGAAAAATAGATTTTTTTTTCAGAGAAAGTATTTTTATTGTTTTCAAGACCATCATAGTAATTTGAACCAAATGGTAACCTACAGCTTCAAAAAACTGCCATCCTGAGTCTACTTTAATGAATGGATAACTCATGTATAATTTGCAGTATCAGTCTGCACATTAGTAATTAAGATTACTAATTACTTCTCCCTCATGTGAGAAGACAACACCCCTTTTCTCCTTTTCCTAATGCATTTGGGAATGCATATATATACAAAGGCAGTATTCAGGTGATATATTTAATTGTTGTTTTGGACTTGCCTTTACAACCAGTATTAGATTCTTTAATAAGACCTTGGTGGTATCATTGACCTCAAAAGATTAGTTATGTTCTCTCAAACCTTTCCTTCCTTTGTTTCCTTACGTTATTTTAAAATATAAATCTAATAAGTTCAAAGGTCTGGCCCTTTTATCTTGTTTAAAATGGTAAAATAAAGCTCCTTAAACTGTCATAATTCTGGAATATTATACTAAATGTTCATTTAAGACAATCCCATTCTCTTTCTGTTTCTGATTTAATTAAAATATAGTGGTGAGTACAAATTACACATTTGGAAGTTATTTCTATAGAGCCAAGTTAAGTCTTATAAAATGATTTACAAATTTCAGCTAATAGTCAAACTATTTCAGACATTACAGTTGAAGAACGAATCCTAAATGTGGCTTTGAACTTGAATTTAATCTTTGTGTGACCCTTAGTTCTGAGATAATTCAGAAATGTAACTTAATCTTTCTGAGCCTCAGTTTCCTCACCTAAAAGGTAGGGATTTAGTTACTCAGCAAGTAAGTTTCTGAGTACTTGCCAGGCACTGCATGCTTAGGCACTGTTCTTGAAGCTAGGGATTCAGTGAGCGATAAGACCAAGTCTTTGTCTTCATGGGGCTTGAATTCTAGAGGGCATAGAAAGTGTCTGGTGGATGTAAAAATGGTTCAGTTCCATTAATCCCCCTTCTTTATTTGACTCAGTTTCTCATCTTTACATGATAATTATGAGGATATTTTATTAGCTTAAGTGCTGTAAGGTTGTGTTATTCCTATGGCAAAAGAATTTGGATGATTCTTTTGAGTTGACGGTAATATTTGTCTCTTTCCCGTCATTTTTAATGTATTTATTTTAGCACAAAGTAATTGCTTGTAAATTAGGATTAATTTCTGTTTGGATTCAACTATGCATTCCGTGCTTAGTTAATGTTTTGTTCTCCTGTGTTGCCTCATTCATTCCTTATATTGTGTATATATTTAGCTGTCCCTCTCCTACATTACGAACTCCTTTGAACTTTTAAATTAAAGCCATTTGAATCTTAATTGTCCTTTTTTTCTCATGTAGTGCCTAACAGAGTTTTGCGTTTAATTCTGGCATCTATAAACTGGGATATTCTGGGATGATACTTTTTTAGTAAAATTTTGCTCCGTTCAATAAGGGTGATTTGTTAGTAAATAATGAAATGAAAATTTAATTTGATAGTTTTTAGGCTTTTCATATTAATACTTTCACAGTGAAGTTTTTTCACAATCAGTTTCGGTAAAAATGGATATATAAAGGTTGTCACTGTAGCAAAAATTTGCAAAGTGTATAAATGTCCATTAGTGGGAACTGATTAAATAAACTGCATTGCATTCATATAGTAGAGTACTCTGCACTTGTTAAAACAGTGGGATCTCTGTTTATTGCTATAGAATGATATCCATAATGTATCAAGAATTGAATAAAAGTAAGCTACAGAGCAGCACATGTAGATTATTCCATTTTTATTTAAAGTATCTAAAAAAGCTAGACAGCCAGTTATCTAGAATAGCTAGAGTTAAATATACCAAAATGATAATAGTAATTTTTCTCTTGTGTGTGATTTATAAGTGATTTTTACTTTATCTCTTTTATTTATTTTATGGTTTTGATGAGCTGAGCATACATTAGTTATATAATCACACAAATAATAAAGCTATTTCCAGTTTATGGTGAGGAGGAGAAAGTCCATTTGTTTTTCAAATCATGTGTTCTGATTTTAGATTCAGCTTATGACAGACTTTAGACTAACGGTGTGCAGCAGAAACTTATAAAATAAAAACAGATCTCAGTTCTTCACTTTTGGATTATCTAAATAACATTTTTAATGCTATGTTTATTTCTTCACTTTTCCTTAATATGGAATATATTTAATTAAATCCAGATTACCTTAAAACCTCAATTAAGATAGTGTTATCTGGAAGGTGAATGCATAAAATACGGTTGGATACCTTTAAAACCCAAAGTAAATGTTCTCTGGTTTATAAATACGATATTCTGCCCAACTGAAGTATTTAATACTGCACATTATTAGAAATGAGATCTCATGTGATAGCTAAGACATTTAATAAATCAGAAAAATCCCATGTGTACTAAATTCTGGCAGTACTTGAATTGGACCATACTGCCTTCTTAGACATTTGTTTCAGTGATTGTTAATACAGAAAACCTTGTGATCCCATTTTAAAGATGATGAAATTAGATATTAAGGCTCAGAGGTAATGGAACTTGTGCAGATTTTTACTCTTTGGAGCCAGTGAGTGTTTTATTTGAGCACATGTGCACGTTCAGTAATCGTTAGGCAGATCTATGAATGAAATTGTGAAGGAGAAAAATTTTCTGTGTCATAACAACAGTTAAAATATAAAATGGCTGAAGGTCTTGCTTTAACAATATCCAGCATTCAGCTTTCAACATGGAAGAAGATGTGAAGAACCTTAGAAAAATTAATATTTGTGCTAAGAGTAGAGGGGAACATACAGATAACTTCCAACTAGCATGTATAGGGACATTGTGACCACCTATAAATACCAAACATTTATAACCACTTTCATATATGGTTCCACATTTATTAGCTGAAATACTTCTGTAAAGAGACACTTCCTGCTCACCTATCTTATGATTAGGCAGTGGTTCAGTTCATATAGGAAAGACAGGATAAATGCTTGATTGCTTTTATCAGTTTTTAGGAAGAGGAGTTTCTTTGCAAGAAAAGGTGTCATTCTCCAAAAGCAACTAATTATTTTAAAATTATTATAATTATTTATTATTACTTTTCTTTGGCTAGTCACAAAGACTGTTAGCTCCTGAGTCCTGTAGGTACCCTCCCAGTAGTCTTTAATAGTTACCTTGCTCTTTGGTATAACAATGTTCAGGCTCATCTTGTACATTTCCTGTGCTAGACCTGGAATCAACCATATCTCCAATAAAGCCCTGGTTTCTGTCCCCAGTTACTGAGCTGCCACCAGGGACTCAGTAGCCTCCTCCTTGAGCCCCCTAGTTTCCTGATGTTCCACAACTCCACTGCCTTCCACAGGCCATTTCCACTGAGGACAAGGAATCTTATTGTATATCTGCTATTCAGAACCTCCACTCTTTGGCCCCTTTGCTAATGCAGATAAGGGTGATAACCTGCTTCCTTCTGGGACTGAGAATTATTTCCATATAAGAATTCAACAGAGAAACTGCAGGAAGACCCTTACCACTGTCCAAGGGCTTTTTTTTTAATTCAGTTTTATTGAGATATATTCACATATCATATAGTCATCCATGGTATACAATCAGCTGTTCACAGTGCCATCATATAGTTGTGCATTCATCACCCCAATCTATTTTTTGAACATTTTCCTTATACCAGAAAAAGTAAAAATAAGAATAAAAAATAAGAGTAAAAAAGAACACCCAAATCAGCCCCCCACATACATACTATTTTTCATTTAGTTTTTGTCCCCGTTTTTCTACTCATGCATCCGTATACTGAATAAAGGGAATGTGATCCACAAGGCTTTCACAGTCTCACTGTCATCCCTTGTAAGCTACATTGTTATAAAATCATCTTCAAGAGTCAAGGCCACTGGGTTGCAGTTCAACAGTTTCAGGTATTTACTTTTAGCTATTCCAATACATTAAAACCTAAAAAGTGTTATCTATATAGTGCATAAGATTGCGCAATAGAGTGACCTTGACTGTATTTGGAATCTCTCAGCCACTGAAACTTTGTTTCATTTCACATCCCCCTTTTGGTCAAGAAGATGTGCTTCATCCCACGATGTGGGGTCCAGATTCATCCTTGGGAGTCATATCCTGCATTGCCAGGGGGATGTACACCCCTGGGAGTCAGGTACTTTGTGGGGGGGGGGCAGTGAGTTCACCTGCCAAGGTGGATTAGCTAGAGATAGAGGGTCACATCTGAGCAACAAAGAAGTACTCAGGGGGAGACACTTAGGCACAATTATAAGCAGCCTTAGCCTCTCCTTTGCAGTAACAAGCTCCATAAGGACAAGTGGCATGATAGAGGGCTCAGTATACCAAACCACCAGTCCTCAGTGTTTGTGAGAACATCAGCAGCAATCCGGATGAGGAAGTCCAACACCTTGTATTTTCCCCTGGCTTCTCAGGGGGACCCTGCATATATGTTTTTATTCTCTGCCTAAATTGCTTTGGGATGTGTTGCTACTTCACACTAACCTGTACAAACCTACCAGGTCTCACTTCCTACTCAGAGTTCCATGTAATTATGGTATTTGAACAAATGTGTTAAATTGTTTAGGAAATACAGACCCTGCACCAAATAAACATCTCTTACCTTGGTCTCACATGGAGGTTGAAGTTTTAAAACACAGTATTGTCCTTTATGCTTTGACCCAATTTGCCCTAGTCCTAACAAGATCTGCTCCATTCATATTTCTTTTCCAAGGGATTTTTGATGATTATGATAAAAAGAAATTAGTGAAGGTGTTTAAGAAGAAATTTGGCTGCAGTGGTACTGTATTGAGCATCCAGAGTATGGAGAAGTGATTCAGCTACAAGATGACCAGCAAGCAAGAACATATACCACCAGTTCCTTGTAGAGACTGGAGTGGCAGAGGACAACCAGCAGAAGGTCATGGGTTTTAAGTGCCTTTGTGGCTCACTGAAACTTGAGTGAGGATTTCCATGTAATGAGTAGAAAAGTTTCCTTCTGTCCTTGTCACAAGTTTAAAAACCTCACAGCTTGTATAATGTAACCATCTGGGGTCCGCTTTTGAAACTTGAACTAGTGTAACTCCTTCATGCAAGAAACTGAGAAGAGCCATGCTCTTTAGTCTTGGAAGTCCCTCATTTAAACAGAGGTCAAGCAGTAGCAAAGCACTAACCTGATGTTTCAGCCATGCCCAGAGCCCCATGATTACAGACAGCTATGTTTCCTTGGCCCTCCGTCTACAGAGTTCCCTGTCCTGAGAGAATGCCATCACCTGACCAGCCCTTTCTGGATATAAGAAAATATGGAGTAAGGCAGCCGCAGCAGCAGCACCGTGAGAAAGATAGCAAAAGAAAGATCGCCCTGGGTCTCCAAGTTGACCAGGTTGGCAGAGTTGAGAGGCCACCTTCCCTCCAGTGAGGTGATAGGACATCTGGCTTGCCACCAAGATCCTTGTCTTTTTTTTTGACCAGACGTAATGTCCTAGCTAAGGGTTGTCCAATCGGAGAGCCACCAAAATGTGAGTCCAACTCAAGAGTTAAACTTTTAACAAGGGTACAAATTTCAAACTGGTATTGGTCACGTAGCTAATTGTAGAGGTTGCATGTTATTAGCAACAGCTGCCCAGTGCCATGTGAAGTGAAACTGGTTTGGGGTCCTCCTCCCCCCTTCAGTTTTAATATTTATGTAAGTATTTAAACTCTTATTTAAATAAAACTTGTTCTCAGCAAAGAAAAGCCTTGTTTTTTTTTGGTGGAAAATTGTGTTTCAGATTACAATCTGGCCACCAGGGATGTAGCTACTATGTTGTTCGTTGTTTCTTGTCCTTTTCAGTGCAAAGAACTAGAAATATATGCTTTTTTAAAAAGATAAAACAGCTTACAAGTTTACACTGTTGCTTACAATTCAAATTGAGCACTTCAAGGTTTTTATTTGAACTTACATCTGTATCTCTTTTCTTCCACAGTAGTAATCTTGGTTTTCAAGGACATGGGGTATGGTAGAATATACCATAATTGCTTATTTGCTTTGTACCATATTACATGTAACATAATAGTTTCAGGGTAATATTACCCTAACTACCCTACAATATAATAATCAAAAGGTTAATATTTTTGCATATACCCTCCATATTTATCCCCATTTTTAATTTTTACAATTTTGAAATAATTTCAAATGTACAGAAAAGTCACAAGAATAGTACAATGACTATATACATATACACACATTTAAAAGTTTTGTTTTTTTGTTTTATTTTTTTCTGAATCAATGATGCGTAAGTTGTAGACATGCCGAATTTAGCCAGTGGAAGCTGACTTCAGGCTCCCTGTTGTATCCTTTTGACATGTCCTTATTATTCTTTGAGCTTCCTTACTTTCTGGCACACACACAAAAAAATCAGATTCAGGCTAATTTCTCACTTTTTATGCCCTGGAGCCCACTATATCTCCACAGAATCCTGATTCCTTTTAGAGGGCAGTGGTTTTTAGAAACGGGTTTGGGCACTAGATATACACATTGCTACAGTTGCATCATTGCTTCTCAGTCCTCTCAGTGGGTAGAGCTGGAAAATATATGTATATGTATGTATGTGCTATTTGTATTTGTATGTGGATATACATCTATATTAATTTATATTAGTTTTGGTATCTGCATGTAAGACTGTGGATGTATGTATGTCTATATACATATTTTTCACAGCGTAAAAATCAGTCCAACACCACAGGGTCCATTTTAGCCTTCTCCATTTCCATATTTGTAATTTCATTTTCTGGCAGTGAGGAACATCGCTCCCGTTATTCCCAACTGGTTTTCTTTCCTAGCTCCTCAGTTGATTTTACTAGACTGTCGGTATTTGTTGTGCTGGGTCAATATCCTAAGGTATATGATTTCCTTGCCCTTTCAATATGCTTTTTCAAATCTTTTGGTTTTTATATCAGAAAAGTTTTCTCCTATTATTGTTATTCCTTTTTCTATTCCCTTGCTTTGATTTTCTTGGTTAGGACTTCTGTTATACTTATGTTGGATCTTCTTTATCTTTAGTATATCTGTCACTTTCTTTTGAATGCTTTTTGCTCTTTCATTGTTCTTTTGTTTGTGTGTTTTGTTTTGTTTTAAGTTTTAGAATTTTACTTCTTTTTAACTTCTCTGTCTTGCAAGGTATTTCTCTATTGTGTTTATCCACTCCTTGTTTCTTCCAGTTTGGTTTTCATTTCTGAATTTTTTTTTTTTCTTTCTTATTCTTTCTTAAGTTTTATCACCTAAATTCTGGATAAATAATAATATGATTTTTCTAATTCTGATTTATATTGTTCTTTCATGTATCATTTTCTTAAAGTGATGTATTTTGAAATAGGTTATAGTGTTCATCTGTTTTGTCAGTATTTGTGGTATGAACTTACTTATTCAGAGATTTCGTTTATTCCTGTTTTCTTTTTTCATATGATAACTTTGTATGAGATTTGATGTCTTTTACTTTCTTCTACTTATTTTTATGTGATGGTAGTTCAGTTAGCTTTGCTAAATACATGGAGATCCTTTTGTTTTCTGTATAATGGTTGAAATTACGTCACCTTGCTATATATGAGAGCTCCATCCTTTCCCTTTCTCCACTTTTATCTGGATTTTCTCTTTTCTTTTTTCCTATTGCTCTGTCTCCTCAGTTTGGATTTTGTTCCCAGCGGTTTCCTTGATGTGGCATTGTTCTGGAAGGGAGGTTTGGCTGATTAGTTTTGAGAATTTGTCATGCTTAGAATGTTCTGTTCCCTTGGGACCTTATTGTTTATGCTGGCACTCAGCACCCATTAGAGTGGGCAAAACCAATTCCTTTCTGCACACTTTTTTGCCTGCTGTGCTTTATAAACAGTCCTTGTTTGTTATTTTGGGGTTCTTCTGTTCCTTGGGCTGGCAAATGCCCCATTACTCTCCTTTGCTTCTTCCCACACAAATGCTAATACCAAAACAGATTTTGCAGCTGTTAGTGGCTTGTCCCACCTTTTGTATTTTGGGAGGTTGTCTTTGAGGTTTTGATTTTGGTCTGTCTGACTTGATGAGGGAATTGGGGCAAATTCAGATCTAAGCTGCTGCTGTTGCCTTTTCTGAATTCCCACAGAATTTTTTGTGTTTAAAAGTTGTGTCCATGCTGGCTTCCTCTCTCAGGTTAACATTGTGATTACATTAAGTGAGGACTAAACTACACCTAAAAACTGACTGCATAATAGATGCTATATTTCTCTTGTTAATAAATAATGGATTGTTGTCTAATGGACTGCTTTTCTGTGCCATCTAAAACTAGATTATCATAAAAACTGAATTTCTTAACACTTTGGTGACTTTTTTAATGCATTAGCCAGAGAAAAGTTATGGTAGAAAGAAGTCATTTTGTATTCATAAAATACAAGAAAAATATCTACATATTTGCAAATATGCCAATAGCACTGCTGTAATTTTTTTAATATATAAAAGCTTTATTGAGATATAATTCACATACTGTACTAGAATTTGTGTATCTTTTATTTTTGATTTTTATTATACACACATACCTATATAGTTAAATGGTAATAATAAGATGAATAATGTTTATCTACTATCTAGTTTAAAAAATAGGGCATCATTAGTATCTTTAAAGCTTCTGTGCTTCTCTCTGATCTGAGGTCCCTCTCCACCACTTTCCTGACTTATTTTAATCATTCCCATGCCTTTCTTTATAATTTTACCACCTATGTATGTCTGTCCAGATAATTTAATATTTAGCTTTCTATTTTTTTGAACTTTATATAAATAGCATCATCCTATATACATTTTTATGTGACTTATTTCTTTAGCTAGTATTAGGTTTTTTTAAAAAAATCATTAATATAGGTTGAAAATAACTGTAGTCCTCTCATTTTCTACATTGTTCATTTATGTATAATGCTACATTGTTCATTTATATTATATAGTACTGCATTATTCATTTATATTATGTAACATTTATCAATTCCATTATTAATGGATATTTGGATGGATAGATTCCAATTTGCGGCCATTATAACATTCTTTCCAAAATCATTCTTGAAATTCTGGTACATGTGTGCAAGAGTATCTCTAGAATATATTACTAGGAATGGCTGTAGAATATGCCTATATTCAACTTTACTAGGTTATATCAAATTGCATCAGTTTATACTCCTATCAGTGCATGAGAATTCCTGTGAAATGGTGTCTAATTGTTGTTCTACTTTGTGTTTTCCTTATTAAGAATGAGATTGCACAGCTTTTCATATATTTATTGGCCATTTTTTAATTTCTTCGATATTTCTTTTTTTTTTATTTTGAAATAAATTCATAGTTATAGGAACAGTTGCAAAAACAGTACAAACCAAATACACAGAACTCCAGCATACCCTGACCCCCTTCCCCCGATACCCCAATCCACTAGCTTTAATATGCTGTCACATCGCTATTTCTTTCCCTCCCTCCCTTCCTCCCTATCTATCATCCATCATCTGTTGCTCTGTCTTCTAAACATGTGAGAGCAAGCTGCACACATCCTTGAACAAACACTGTAATTCACATATACGCTTCCCATGAACAAGAACATTCTTTTATGCAATCCCATTAAGCGCATCTAAGAAGTACAAGAGACTCAACAATGATACAAAGCTTACATTCTAAATTTCCTTTTCCTTATGTCTCAACTGTGTCCCTTTGAGCCTCCTGTCCTCCATTGTCCGATCCCATCCAGGTTCATCCTTGGCATTCAATTGTCATTTATTTAGACTTTTTTTTTTTTCAATTGTGGAAACATATATACAGCCTAAATCTTCCCATTCCACCCCCCTCCCTAGCATTCCATTAGTGGGATTAATCACATTTAGAGTGTTGTAATGCTCTTTCCCACCATCCGTTACTAGTAATTTCCCTTCACCTCAAACAGCAACCCTACACTCATTTCTTAACTCTCCATTGCCCCTTCCCCCTTTTGTCTTAACCTGCACTCGACTTTTCATCTCTATGGTCATGTTCTCTGATAATTTCCTTGTGTTTACTGTGGGGCTTACAATTAACCTCTTAAATCCATAATAATCTTGTTTTTCTTTGATACCACCTTCACTTCAATAGGACACATAAACAATGTTCCTATACTCTTCCATTCCTCCACCTTTATATAGTTGTCTAAAATTACATATTTTACGTTGAGTTCAAAGCCACTGATTTGTCATTAGAGTTTGTGTATTTTATATCATGTAGGAAGTAAATAGTGGAGTTACAATTCAAAAATTAATTGACTTCTATTTGTATTCAGTTGTGGTTGGAGAATGTGCTTTGAATATATTCAATTTTTTTTTTCATTTACTGAGACTTGTTTTATGTCCCAGCTTATGATCCCTTCTGGAGAAAGATCTGTGATCACAGGAGAAAAATAAGTGTCCTGCTGATTGGGATGTAAGATTCTATATATGTCTGTTAAAATTCTCTATATCTCTTTCTCCTTTCTTTGTTTCTCTGTTGGTAGGGCTCCTTTAGTATCTGAAGTAGGGCATGTCTTCTATTGGCAAACTCTCTCAGCATTTGTTTGTCTGTGAAAAATTTAAGGTCTCCCTCAAATTTGAAGCAGAGTTTTGCTGGATAAAGTATTCTTGGCTGGAAATTTTTCTCTCTCAGAATTTTAAATATGTCATGCCACTGCCTTCTTACCTCCTGGTGGCCGCTGAGTAGTCGCAACTTAGTCTTATGTTGTTTCCTTTGTATGTAGTGAATTGCTTTTCTCTTGCTGCTTTCAGAACTTGCTCCTCCTCTTCAGTATTTGAGAGTCTGATCAGATTATGTCTCGGAGTGGGTTTATTTGGATTTATTCTATTTGGAGTTCTCTGGCATTCATACTTTGTGTATTTATATTGTGTGGAAGGTTGGGGAAGTTTTCCCCAACAATTTCTTTGAATACTCT
>PVKY010005265.1:0-17734 GCA_004027775.1 Bradypus variegatus
TTCTCCAGATATCATCCATCTTGGTGATAACTAAGGATAAAGTTAGCTATTGTTGTGGTCTGTGACATCTGAGCTCACCTCAGCAGTAAATAATGAAGAGGTCTTGAGGGGCTAATGATGAGTAGCTAATAATGAAGTAAGTGAAGTTTGTTTGCCTCCACTGGTGCTTTCCATTCTATTACTTGGCATCCTCTTCTGGAAACAGATGGCAAATGTGACCATTGCCACATGGGCATTATCACCACTCCCTTCAGAACCAGTTTTAATGCCTTCAACTGCTGTCTTCCTGCTTCAGGTAGGGCCTGAGCTGCAGGCTCTCCAAAAATATCATGTGGGACCATTGTGTTCCAGCACCTCAAAGAATCTCTCTGGGCTTTGTTGCTGAACTGCCTCTTTGGCTCCATCCTGACCTCCTCCCTGAAGTGCCTCACTACAGCCCACAGCCCAACCCTCACCCAGGAAATGGCCTCCCAAACCCATTTGTCCTGGAGCTGAAACTAGATAACTCCACCCTTACTGCTGAAATCTCCAACTCTGATTATGGTATTGTTTATTTCTTTCTTTAATTCTGTCAACTTTTGCTCCATACATGTGAAGCATTGTTATTAATTGTAAGCATGGTTGATTGTTTCCTCTTCCTGATGAACTGTCCTTTTCACCATTAAAAAATGTCTCTATCTCTGGTAATATACTCTTTTTCTTGAAATCTATGTTATCTGATACTAATACAGTCTCTCCAGCTTTCAAATGTCTACTGTTTTAATGGTATATCATTTTCCATCCTTCTATTTTATCTTATTTGTGCCTTTACATTTAAAGTGCATCTCTTATAGACTGCAAATAGTTAGGTCTTGGGTTTTTTTTTTAATGTGTTTTTAAATCTATTCTGACAATCTCTGCCTTTTAATTGGAATATGTAGTCCATTAACATTTAATGTAATTATTGATATGGTTGAATTCAGTCTTATTTATCCCCTCTGTTTTTTATTTCTGTTCATCCTTCCCTGCCTTTTGGGGGATTTTTAGAATTCCAGTTTAATTTATCTATTGGAATTTTAGCTGTACCGCTGCATTAAGTTTTTTATGGTTGCTCTAGGGATTATAATATACATCCTTAACTTTTCACAGTCCACTTAGAGTCACTGTTGTACCTCTCATAGAAAAATGTAGAAACCTTGCAACCACAGAGACCCATTATCCTCCACCCTCATCCTTTATGCTATTGTTATCATACGTATTACATCTACATACATTATAAAACCCACAAGACAACACTGTAATTTTTTGCCTTAACAGTCACATGACTTTTGAAGAAATTAAGAAGGCTTATTGCCAAAGAGAAATGTAAAATTAGGGGAGGTCTTTCTCAGGAAGCTGATTCCACTCATTACTATATCAAAGGGAAGCCTGGATCTTTCAGTGTTCCTTCATTCCCTTCTAGCTGAAGGTATGTCCTGGGCCCGCAGGACAGGACCACAGTTGATTCATCCTTTATCTCACCTTTGTTTAAGAATCTTCATTGAGTCCCCAGAAATCTGATCATCAGACCCAAAGTCCTCTTCACTGCATCCCAGGGCCGGTTGGCATTCAGACACAATAACTCAGAACTCCCAGAGTAAATACGCAGATTAAGTCTCACCAATGTCCTGTCAACCTCTGCCTCTCTCTTATGGCACTTTGTCTCTTACATTACTAATGGTCTTATTTTCTCTCTTCTCTTCCTAGTTTGTAAATCATGAGTATAAGGAATCTGGTCTTATTCATAGTAGGTACTTAGGCAGCTTTGCCGAGTGAGCAACTGAACCCCAAATGCATTTCCTGGCCCCTCCAAGGACAGCCAGGCACTGGAAGGGAAAGTTCAGGGAAGAGAAGAGGTACACGTGTCTGTCTCAGGAGCAGTGGAAAGTAATTTCCAGGGGCAGGGGTATAGTCAAAAATATTACTGTGGATTAATGGGGGGGGGTCCCAGAGATCCTGGGGTTGACTCTGATGAAATGTAAACGTGGGAGTTGAGAATGCGAAGGCTGCAAAGTGGAACAGGGGGGAGGCTACCAGGCCAGGATGTGTGGGTGGAAGCAGGCTATTTAGCATGCTCACGTGTACCTGGAGGAAGCATGTGCTGGGCCACCCAAAGCTGCTGACACTGCAGCCTGGAGGGCTGAAGCTTTTTAGAGAAACCATTAGTCTAGTGACAGGGAAGAGAATGAAAAACCTGCCAGGGCCAGGGTAAGCACAGGGCTGGTCCTTACGGCTGCAGGCCCCACCATAAGGGAAGCCAGTGGAGGCAGTCCATCTGGGCACTTCTAGGAGACACTGGGGATTCAGAGAGTTCAAGAGGGTGGAACTGAAGCTGCTCAGAAAAGGCCCTTTGGCCAAGAACTAAGGGGCTGGAGAAGGTAGTTGAACCTACTGCTCAGGTAGAAGAAGGGTATCCTAGCAAGAAAGGGTCTCCAGGGGGTCAGGATAAAAGAGGAGGCCATGAGCTAGAAGGAGGTGAAACTGGGAGTGCCTCTGAGTCATGCCCTCAGCCCGTGCCAAGCTAATTGAATAACATGAGACTTGCAATACCTAATTTCATATGAAATGTGATAATCAACTAATAGGGCAGATTTTTGCATGCAGCTTGTAGAAAAGCTGAGGAGGAAGAGAGATGGAGCAGAAACAAGCTGCAGCACGTCTCAGCCCATAAGAGCCAGTTAGGCTGCCTGTTTGGTGCTGCCAGCTGGGGTGAATGAAGAGCCTGTTGTTTCAAGGCAGGGAAAAATGAGTGACCGTTATTTAGAGTAAGGAATTTATATCCAACGTGGTGTGAGGTTAAGCAAATCTGTGTGTGAGACTTGACCTGTTATACTAACTTTAAGGGGTTTGGGTGCACCCAAGGAGGGGGAGGGGAAGGCACTGCTCTTTATGAGAACCTACTGTGTGCACGTCCCCAAGGCAGGCTGGCCACCAGTGGAGGATGCGTCCCAGGATTTGCAGGTGCTAGATATTGCTGAGATTTTCAGGCTGCAGGAATTTCCCAATTCTACAGCACAGAATACCTGGCTCTTTAACACATTGAACTTCTTTCTGACACCATGTGGTCAGCATGATTGAAAAAAGTCAGTGTTTAGGTCTTCCATTAGGCTTCTGGAGATTAAAGCCAAGAAAAGCATGAACCCCGACCCCTCACCCAAAGGAAATGTCTGAGCATTTGAAAATGTGCATTTACTTCCAATCCGGTCTACCTGTAGCTTAATCCCTTGTCTACATCCAAAGTGATTGCCATTTCTAGTTGATTAAAGGCATGGACTAAATGGATCTCCACAGAATTCCAAGCAGATTTGAACAATTCCTGAAGGCCAGCCTCCTTCAGGAAGCTTTCTCCATCAAACCTTCTACTCCCAAGATGTTCCCTTGACTCACTAGCAAATGGGCTGCCTTTTTCTTGGCTGGAATTAGTGATCTAATCCAGCTTCTCTGCCCAATACAGGAGACCACAGAGCTGATCCCAAGTCCTTGTGAATTGGGTTACTCATCCCTGTGGAACAATTCTGAATGCAGCAAGATCCCTGGTTGGGATCAACTGATCAGGATGCCTCTTTCAAGACTCTACAGCATGAAGGGTTTTATCTGGGCATTGGAAGTTTAGGCAGGTTCATCCTGGTTTAAGTTCTTAAATGGGGACTTTAATGCAAAATAGTTATCAAATTATCGGTTAATAGCTAAGTCACAGAAAGAACCAACTACCACTTTAGTAAAGAACTACAGTAAGCATTTTGTCTAATTACAGGTGTACTGCAGAGTAGTCTAGTGGATTCTGGCCCCCATCGCTGCTCCTCCAGGCAGTGGATAGGTGAGCTGCCCTAGGACCTCACGTCTCTCCGTGTTGTCAGTTGCTGCTGCTTCTTTGTCTGTGTTGCCAGGGCATGGAGACCCTCTTGATTCTCTCAATACCTGGTGATTATATTGTAATGCTTGGCTGCACCATTGACACAAAGCTGGCGAGAGTGTTCCTGCTGTCAATTCTCAGCACCCCTCCCTCTCCATCTCGCATCATCTCACCCTCTGCTGCCTTAATCTTCTCTGTCCAGTCATTATGCTGGCCTTACCCACCCCCGGGCTACTGGGTCCAGTGTTTCATATCCACTTTCCAGGCTCTGGTCCAGCTCGGCCTCCTCCAGCTCCAGGTACAGCTCCAGAGACCTGGGCCATTGCAGCACAGAGCCTCTTGGTGACAGAGCCCTTTGACCATACTTCGGTCAAACCTGACAGTCGGCATTTTGACACCTGCATCCTGTTATGGACATGCATACGCATTTTACTCATTTTTTGTTTCCCATTATATCAAGTCCTGCAATCACAATCATATACCTCAATTTCTTTCTTTTTTGATTATCTGCTGCCTTCTTTTGTGTGTGTGTTTGTGTGTGTTAGAAAAGTAGGTTTACAGAACAATCATGCATAAAATACAGAGCTCCCATAGAGTTTCCATATACCACCCTATTATTAACACCATGCATTAGTGTGGTACATTGGGTACAATTCATGAAAGAACATTTTAATAACTGTACTATTAATTATAATTCATGGTTTACATTAGGGTTCACTGTGTTGTACAGTCCTATGTTTTTTTCTTTTAATTTTTATTCTAGTAACATATATGCAACCTAAAATTTCCCCTTTTAACCACATTCAAATATATAACTCAGTGATGTTAATTATATTCACAATGTTGTCTCAATTTCCTTCTGACTTTCTATTGTCACCAAAAAATTCCTTCCACATAGCATCATTGCAGTGGCCACAGCAATCACTCCGAGCCATTAAGTCATAAGCATCATCGTTAGTGGTTTAATAGTTTATAACTGAATATTAACCTGTTGTTTCATAATTAAAGTGATTGATAGTAATTAATAATTAAAACCTCATCATCAGTCTGTGCCTCTGCTTGCATCCTGGAGGGCTTGGCCTGGCTCTCCCCCTCGTGGCACCTGTGACAATGGCTCCACAGTGGAACTCCACCCCCCAGGCTGAGCAGGGGCCTTTTGTTTCTCTTGGGCACTGAATGTGCACTTGGGCCCCAGGACACACTGCCTCCTCCCGCGCCTCTCCTGACGTCACACGACTATCGCAAGCTCCCCACACTCCTGTTGTCGCAGGTGTAGGCCAACGGTTGAGCTTGAAAAACAAAATGGGGAAAAGGATCCACTCAGTGCTTCTGAAGTCTTGTTAGTGGGAAAACACGGGGTCACCCATGGGGCTCTCAAGGAGCCCACCCTACCCAACTAAGGTTTCTGTGTGCAGGACAGAGAGAAGGGGGTGCAGGTAGAGGAGGTGTCAGAGGGGCCCAGGCCATGTGCAAGGACAAAGCCCTGGCTGGAAACTCAACTCTGTCCTCCCTGGGAGGTACTCAGGGTGAGTACAGCTCTCCTTTTTGCAGATGAGGAAACTGAGGCCTGCAGAGATCACGTGGCCAGCTTCTAGTTGCCTGGAACCAGGAGGACAAGCCAAGGTTCTGTCTCCACAGCCAGGGCTCTTCTGAAACAGAAAGATGACACTTTTCTTTCTTTTTTCCTCTTAGCCTCTGGTGTTTCTAGGGAGATGTGCAGCTGCATCTCCATTGCTGCGGTTAGTCGAATAGGCAAAGGGAACTACCTGCAAAGGGAACTTGCAGCCTTGGCAAAGGGAACTCCATTTGCTCTTTAGCGGCTGCTAATGGGAGCGAGGGCAGGTCTTAGCTGGGAAGAGAGGATGGACTCACTCGCAAAACCCTAATGAATCTGCTGGCCCAGCTGTTCCTCATCTGATGATCCCCAAGGGAACGTGTGAAATAGTAGAGATGCTGATAGGCCTGGGGGGGCCCTTCAAAGGCAACCCTGTTTTTCCCAAGGACCCTGGAGCCGGGGTGGGAGGTGTCCAGAAATGTCTGAAAGGCATTAGGAGGCCTCGGCCCCCAGAGCCGCATGCACACATGGAGTGCGTCTGGGAATGCCCAGGGCCAGGGCCCCGTGGAAGGGTGGGCAAGACCCCAGCGCCCAAAGCACAGGGACATGGACTGCAGTCAGGCAAAGCTGAGTCTGAATCCCAGCTCTACTCTTTACTAGCTGTGTGGGCCTGGGTAAGATATTTAACCTCTCTGAATGTCATTTTTCTAGCTTGTAAAATAAGGATGCTAATCCTCCCTTCGGGATTGTTATGAGGATTAAATGTGCTAATGTACATAAAGCACCTGGCACATGATAGATGCTCAATCACCATTCTTCCCCTTTTCTTCTCTCCTGCCTCCCCTGCTTCTGGAAATCAAGGAGGGGATGGGCCCTGGGACCAAGCCAAGGAAGGTGATGTAGCCACTGTTGATGCACTTGGATGTGTTTGGGTGGGGTCTTGTAGTGTGCTGTTCTCTCTTCCCTTGCCTCTCCTGCCCCAGCAGCCCTTGCAGGGAGCAGGACACAAGCTCAGCCTCAGAGAGCAGGCCCAGGCCGGCCCGGGCCCCGAAGGACCACCTGCCTACTTGGAGGGGAGTCTGCTGGCCAGGTGCTCAGAGCCCAGCACACCCCGGGCTACTTGAGCTCACATGGGACCCAGCCAGGGGTCCCAGCCCAGGTAGTCAGGTAAAATCCCTGCATTCCTGAATCAGACAGTCCTGGATTCAAGACCCAGCTGCTGCCTTCACCAGCTGGGGAACCACAGGAGAGCCAAGTAACCCCTCTGAGCCAAGGGCTCCCCACTTGTAAAATGAAAGCCTTCCCTTGAAGGGTCGTGAGAATTGCCGAGAACATGCTTACAAAGCCTGATGTGAGGGCTCCATGCACATTAATTCCCTTTCCTCGCTTCTTTTCTGCCTTTTCTCTCTTTGACTTCCCTCTTTCCTTCTCTCTTCGGCCTTCTTCCACCCTAAAACTCTTCCCAGCACTTTCTTCAGTTCCTGGGGTGGTTGCTTTTCTCCTTCCCACAAGTAAAGAAGTGGAGAAACTTGGCCTCTCACGCCCGGGGCCCTGGGATCAGCCTTGGGCTCCCAGTCTCTGGGCAGGTCCTGTTATGACTTCAGCTGCTCCTTCTGGAAGCTTCTGTCTGGCCCCAAACCCAAAAGAAGTCAGAGAGGACGGGGTGAGATGGGGAACAGAGGGGATAGGCCTCCTGAAACGAAGATCAGTAGAAGCTGCAGGAAGTAAGCACGTAATAGGGAGCAAGCTGGGCCATCTGCCCCCCTTTCCATATCACACCCTGCCACTCCCCAAAGGAAGTCCTTCTCCATGCCTGACCTGCAGTCCTGCTGCAATTCCTTAGTTCATGCACATCACAGATGAGAACCCTTCATTCCTCCACTGGCACCTCCTCAAAGGCCTTCTCCTCTCTCCTGCTCACCCAGAAGCCCAGAGTAGTGAAAGTGAACTTTAAGAGGATATTTCAAGTTTGGCTTCTCACTACCACATCTCAGTTGAGTCCATAAAATCGCCTTATAAAGCCCACTGGCCAGCCAGCTGCCCTCAGGGTCAGGTGCCTCCCTGTTTTATGATCAGCCCCAATTCAGACACCAGCTGGATATAGGGACTCGTGGCTTTGATGAAGAGATGTTAACAAGAAGCATCCCTTGCCTTCTGTCTTGTTCCCAGAGCCTCTTCTCCTTCCCTCACTGATGTGTTCCCACAATCAATCAACATTTACCCAGCGCCTCCGCTGCCTCCTCAACCCCAGTTCTGGGTTAGGCCCTGGGGGTGGGGGTGGTCACCCTAAGAAGTCCACAGTTCATCTTGGAAGGGCTGGCCCTGCAGGAGGCCACACCTGGCTGCCCCTGCTGTCACTGCAGTAGCTGGATCACACTGCATTGTCAGTGTTTGCAAACTGCATGGTAATTGTGAAACAGTGTTGGAAAAACAAACAATTAGCCAGCAGCCTGATAAGAGCTGCCAGAGGTGTGCTCAGAGAGCTAGGAAGCCTGGAATGGGAGACGCCAGCTCTGCTCAGGGTCAGAAAAGGCAGCCCAGAAGAGGGGCCGTTTAGGCTACTGCCCGAGTATGCCTGAATTTTCAAAGCAGGGAAGCTGGGGCAGGTCTGAGCTCTCCTTTCTCCTCTGCTAGCAGCGGAGGCTGGAGTACAGGCAAAAAGCCATAGGAGCAACCCAGGATCAAGTGACCCTCCAGGGTGCAGTCTCCCTGTCTGTGAGGTGCACACAGTGTCGTGAAAAATCAGAAGTGATAACAGCTAGCACGGACACACAGTCTTTCATCATCTGCAGCTACTTTCTTACGCATCACCTCCCTAGTCCTTCACAAAGATCCTGTGAAGTAGGCGGGGCAGGTATTGTATTCCCCACTTTACAGATGATGAAACCGTGTCTCAGAGAAGCGCAACAACTTGTCAACTTGTCGCAGGAGACAGAGCTAGGAAGTGGCAAATGCGGAGCTCTTAGTCTATGAAGCCAGGGCTCTCTCCATTGGGACAGCTGAGTGCTGCTTGGGGAAGTGCTGAGGGATGGGGTTGGGGTGAGGAGGGAGCAGGGGCAAATGACATTGTTCCCTCCCTCTCAGCGTCTGGTATGGTGTCCTACCCACTCCCCTCATGTGCCACCTAATATTGGGGTGAGGGGTGGGGTCTAGAGGCAGGTAAAGGGACAAATGCAGGTGAAGTCTCAGATTCCTCTGGGAGCAGAGGAAGGAAAGGGAGGACCCCTGCAGAGTAGACTCACCCAGAGAAGAAGGGTCCTAGGCAGAATCTCACTCACAGGGGTCTCTGGACCAAGGGAGGGGCCGCAGGCTTGGAGAGGGGACAGAGGGGGAGATAGAGGAGTCATTTGTGGCTTCCCAGGGCAGCCATTGTCCTTGGGCGAGGGGGTTGGGGGACTGAACGCCCCCTTCTGGCTTGCCCCAGTCGGGGAGGCACCTGTGTCCCCTCCCACCTTCCCACCCCTTATGATGAGCTGCAAGGGGCCAGTCCAAGGAAGCCCCAGGGACTAGGGAGACAATCCAAATCTCTGGGTGCACCTCTCTAGCTGGGTGCTCAGAATGGTGGAGGTGGAGGGAACAGGATCCCCCCCGCCCCATAGGAATCCACAGCCATGCATCACACTGTCCCAGACACACACACACACCTATTCAAGCAACAGATGCATCCTACCTGCTCACCTGGGCACCAATACACACAGACAGCCTGTCTACTCCCATCTTAAACACACATACACCCCAAAGACCCTGTCACATGTACCCAAGCACACACAATCAAATCCTGACCCCCCCATGACCCCATTCACACTTATACACAAGTTATCAGCACATGGAGATGGCTTTTTTAGTTTCCTTATATACACAACAAGCTCAACACTCTCAGATCCACAACCAAATCCAAACTCACTTGTCGTCTCAAGTCTATGGATTTGTATGGAAATAATGTTCACATGCACAGCCCCAGTGGGGAGAGCTCTGGAGGACCTGGTGAGCTGAGGTGTCCAGCAAGGGAACCCTAGCCGGGCTTCCCTTGAGCCTATCATTCTCTTCTTGGCCGCTCCACTCTCAGTCTCACCTCCAGCAGTTAAGAGTTGACCAGGGCTTTGTCCTGTCAGGGGAGAATCAAGGAACCAGTGCACCCCTGTCTCCAGCCCCCACCCTCCTTACATCATCCCCTCATGCACCAAACACAGTGCCAGTGTGTGGGACACAGTTGGGGCTCTACTAAATAGTACCTCTCCCCATGCCCCCAACATGCAGAGATCCTGGGGCTAGGAAGTGTGGGGTTAAAATGGCTGGTCCCAGGTCCCTTCTGTGTATATATGAGTCGCCTCATGAAGCAGAAAACCACCCACCCCGCCCCGCCCAGGCCCCCCTCCTCAAGCCTGGGACCTCCAGGCTTCCCTCGGCAAAGCAGAGTGGGGTGAGAGGGCTGGCGAGGAGGGAGGCAGCACCCCCGACAGGGAGGAGGTGGCACCTCCTGGCCAGCAGCCTGTCTTTTGGTTCCCATACACTCGCACACTCACGCACACACCTCCCCCACTGTAATTAGAATGGTCCCTGCAGCACTAGGGGAATGGGCCGTGATTTATGAATGGGAGTTGCTGTGCAGAGATTCCGGCACCATCTGCTTGGGAGCAAACAGGAAGAGTTTCAATGTGCTCCAGACCTGGGGGAGGGAGCCAGTTGGTATAACAGGCTCATAAAAGCCATTCCTAATGGCCACAGGTGCTCCCCCCAACACCTCCACCTCCCCATCCCCCAGAGGAAAGCCACATCCCCGGGAACAGAGTAATAGCCTCGGCCAGTGGCCCCACGGCCCACATGCCCTAGCCAAGGGACCACCAAGCAGGCCCCAACGTAAATGTCTATTGCTGTTTACAACCAGGCAAGTTACATGATCTTGTAACTTGTTTTTCAGTTTATTCGCCCATATAATGGGGATAATAAAAGGTAAACAGTCTTAGCTCTATTTTGCAGATATGGATACTGGGGCAGTGGAGGTTGTGACTGTCCCACAATCACACCAGTGAATTGCAGGGCCAAGACTCGAACCTGGGTCTGCAGAGGCCACTGCTCTGGACCATTTAGTTCTTCACACCGCTCCCCAGTATAGGCAAGTGTGAGGATTAAATGATGTGAGTACCTCAAGTGGCGGGCCTGTGATTGGTGCTCAAAGAGCAAGACAGAAGGCACACCTGAGCTTCCTTCATGTTCTCATTAGCATCCGGCCGTGAATAGCAGTAGCCTGACCAGTCCTGAGAAGTTCAGAATTATAATCTAAAGCAACCTACCAAAAAATGAGCCTGACATCTTTTAATGATGGGCCCAACTATCATTGGGCTTCACAGTGGTTAGGTATCGGCCAGAAGCAGGGCTCATAAATGACAGTCATTTGGATGACCATCATAGGAGTTGAGTTTTTCTCTTCTTATTTTGTTAGTCCCACCATGCTCTTCACTGTATTTCCTTAAAAAGTGGTTCTTAACAAGAAGTTAGATTCAGAATTACCTGAGGTTTCTAGAAATCCAGGGGTCCTGACCACCACACCCCCCAACTTCCAATCCCACCCCACCCCACCCACCTCCATGGTCAACCTGCTATGTCAGAATCCCGGCCTTAGACTGTGCCTCTGTAACCTTGAAATGCTCTCGGGGGGAGGGGGGGTAAAGGCGTTCCCTGACTGGGATCTATCGGCCTCTGGAGTCCCGGCTCTGGAGTCTAGAAATCAATCAGGGTTCACTGACACCATGTCCAGACTATGAGCTCCTTGCCACAAGGGCCACATCTTATGTATCCTCAGAGGCCCTGCCTTCAAGAATGAAATCTTGTAGAAAACACAGATCCTTACCAACCAACTTTAAAACTGGTGAAACAAGTGTCAAAAGGAGGGGTCAGAATCCTGCTAGAAGGTTGAGCCGAATTTTGGTAGAAGGTGGAGGATAATAAGGTATTTCAGACAAACTGACCCTCTCTGGTAGTGGAAACCATCTCTCCTTGGCACTCTTTGTGTTGGCTTCATATTCCACGTTGAGCTTGAAGGGTCAGAAAGCTCTGCAGATCCCAGCGAGACAGGGAAGGGGCCGAGGAGGCCAGCCAGCTGGGCCCCTGCCTGGCTTGGCCCGGGATGGCCCCGCACTTCACTATCCCAGGCTGCAGACCAGGCCTCTTTGGCCTTTGACCAAGGCTCATTTCTCAGAATTGATGGTTTCCACCATATACTGGAGCCTTGAGATAAAATCCTGCCCATGACCCTGAAGGCGACTATGCCTGAAAGCAGGGCTGGGCGTACTCAAGGGGTAAGCGGAATCTTTCAGTAGCAGAGAACGATAGCCCAGAAGAGACTGATCAGGTGAGCCTGCAGGAGGTGGCACGTGGCCAGGCTGGAGAGAGGTGGCATTCCTCCGCCTTCCACTGCCACCTCAGTCACTACACTTCCACTCCCACTCAAAACCAGACCTCCAGGTTCCCACCACCCAGCCCCATGAGCTTTACCCAACCTGGCCCTTGTCGCTTAGAAACCCAGAGGTCACCCACATCTTTTCAGGACTTGGGCCCCTGGCTCATGGTCTCCTTCTCTATCCCAACTCCCACCACCACACGGGGTGACTTGAATGTCCACAGGGCCACTCCAACACCCCAACACCCTCAATTCTTGGCTCCTCACCCTCCTCATCACCAATGACCTTCTCTCCACATCAGCCACCTACACCCACAGGAGCACTTGGAATGTTTCCTATGAACACTTAACCTCCAGTATTGCCCTCTTGACTCTCAACGTCTTCCCTTTCCTCCCATAAAACCTGGCTTCCATTCTCAGAGGTTTCTCCCAATCCCTCCACATCTCCCAATTCTTCCATTCCATCTCTTTCACTCAGCTCTGTTACAGGAGTGCTTGCTCCAGATGAGGTGCTCTGCCGGGCTCTGTCAGCAACTCCCTGGCCCTCCTTCTTACCCTATCGACCCTGCCCTGAGATTGGTCACATCATTCCTTCTCCCTGGCACCCTTGATTCCCACACTCCGCTGACTCTGCCTCTCCCAGCCTGGAGTATTCCAGTCATCTGTTTTCCCCATCATGGTTCCTAGGCTACTGGAAGGCACAGGAAAATCACACAACCATGCAGAGACATGGCCACTGCAGATTTATGGTCTCTGACTTCTGCTCAGCCCTCCAGGCTGCTGGGCCCCTGGTCAGCTCCTGTTCTAAACCTCTACCACCCTTCCTGGCTTCTGGCCTGCTACTCCCTCACATCTAATTGACAGAAAAAACAGAGAGAGCCTCAGGCCAGAACTCCCTCCACTTCTCTCCACCCCTCCTCCTTGGATATCAGAGATCCAACCCCACCAATTTCCAACACCCTGCTTTCACCCGCAGACCCCCAAGCCCTGTGAAACTTGCTCCTCCCTTGGCTGCTGTGACACCACCACTGTCCTCCCGAGCTCCTCTTACCTCTCTCGTTTTCTCTCCCCTGTCTCTTTGACCTACTTCTCCTCCTCAACCCACAACCTTCTGGTTGTGGTTCCCCGAGGCTCTATATATGACCTCTTGCAGTCATGCCCTACCCCTGCTCCCCAGATTTTCTCACCTAAACCCATGGCTTCAGTTGCTTCAATAACTCTGATATCTGTAGTTCTGTGTCCAAGCTCTATGTCCTGTTGCTTGGATGGTCATCTGTCTGTCCCGTAGGTACCACCAAAGTAGTGTGCCCACAACTAGGTGCCTTAGCTTCCTCCTCAGATCTCTTGCTTCCTCCTTCCGCAGTCTCTGGATGTTCAGTTACAGCATCACCTTCCATCCAGCTACCCAAGCTACAGATCTAGGAGTTGCCTCAGCTCCTTCCCCTCCCTCATCCTGCACCCAAACTCCTCACACAAATTCAGCTCTGCGATATGCTTATCTTTGACTTGACCACTTAGCCACTGAGCAGCTGCTTCCAAAGCAGTATTTGAGGATTCCCATTGTTTCACATCCTCACCAACTCTTTTGCTTCACCATCAGACTTTTATATTATCGCTAATCCTACTGGGATTTTAATTTGCATGTCCTTCATTACTAAAAGGTCATGCACCTTTTCATTTATTTATTGGCCATTTGGATTTTTGAATGCTCAGGTCTTTGGTTGATTTTTACATTGTTGTCAGTCTTCTTCTCACTCATTTGTAGGAGCTCTTTCTGCATTCCAGAACTGAGCTCTTTGTTGGTTGTACGTGTTACAAAATCTTTTCCCACTCTATGGCTTTCCTTTTTATTCTCTTAATGGTATCTTTTGAAGAATGGAACTTCTTGATTTAATGTACTCAAATTTATCCATCTTTTCCTTTATAGATAGTGTTATTTTGTGTGTTATTTATGAAATCTTTCCCTACACTGAAGTCATAGAGATGTTTTTCTATGTTGTCTTATTAAATCCATCTCTATAGCACTGCTAACTCCGTCTGTTTATGTGTCTGTACTTCCCAGCTGAACAGTGACCTTCTTTAGGGCAAGGTACAAATATATATTTGAAATCTTTGTCTTCAGAGGCCCTAACCTCAAACCTACCATGTAGTAGATTCTCCATAAATGTCCCTGAAAGCTTGGAGTACAGAATCCAGGTACAGCTGCTTCCAAACAAGAAGGCCCTCTCCTCAGAAGCCTCCCATCTTCACTGACCTATCCTCCCCCGCTAAGCCAGTGTTCACACCACAAGCATATACTCAGCACCTACTGTGTGCGGGCACTGGAAACAGTTCTAGGGACATAGAGCTAAGGAAGGTGACGTCCCTCACTACCTGACACTGGCCAGAGGCCAACACAGTGATTCAAGTACAAATCCCAGTTCTGCCTCCTACCATCTGTGTGACCTTGGGCAAGTCACTTCAGTATCCTGGGTTTCGGCTTCTACTTTGTAGAAAGGGTGGATGATAGATAACTCACTTGGTTCCTGTGAGGACTGATTGAGAGAATAAGTATAACAATTCCAAGCCTGGTGCTAGACAAATAGTTGGTGTCCAAAGTTTGTTGAGTTGAGTAAACGATGGAATGAATGAATGAATGAATAAGTGAGTGAATGAATGGGATGGGGGGGACACCAAGGGAAAGCTAGAATTGGGAGGGAGCAGGAGGCAGGAGCAAGGGCTGCTTCTGGGGCTATGGCAGGCCTTCCTTGTTGTCACAGTAACCGCTGTCAGCAAACGTCTCCCAGACAGGAATCCCCTTCACGGATCCCTTCTCCAACCCACTGCATTTGTTGACTCAAAACCTCACCACTGCCAATTTAGCCTGCAGTAAGGAAGGGGGGTGGGGAGGGAGAGAGAAGTGTGGGACGGGATGGAACTGTACAGAAAGGGGTCTTTGTCTGAGTACTATGTGGCATTTCAGATTTCTGCAGTTTTTTGTTTTGTTTTGTTTTTAACCTTAGGAGCTGAGTGGGCTGCACTTGCAGTAGGAGGTCTCTGGATTAGACGGCAGGGAGAACTTCCAGTGTGCTCTTTGTGTTGGGTGGTGGAACAAAGGAATGAGAAGCCAAGGCCTTGGGTGGGGGTGGTTCTACCTGGGGTTGAGGCACGGATGCCAGGAGCACTATCCCTGTGAAGGGTCTCCGGGGGTCTCAGCCCTACAGTTCCCCAACAGCCCCTGTCCCTGCTGAGGTGAGAGGCTCCTCTGTGCCCAGTAGCTCCTGGGCAGCCTGCCTTTTCGGCTTGGCTTAGGTCTCTTGCCCCTGCTGAGCTCGGTGCGGCTGGACCCTGACTCTCTGGCCCCACTTCCAAGCCTGCCCTGACAGCCTGTCCCCAGTTCACGACCAAGGAGAGTTGCCCAGCTGACCCACCGGGGCCTCCTGCCCCCACCCCAGCCTGTTTTTACCCCTCTGTGCAACAGGCTTGAGCCTTCTTCCCTTGAGGCTTCTCTATGTCCTTAGGTGGTTTCCTGGCTCCCTCGGCACGTGTACGCATGTGTTCATCGTCCATTCTTTCGGGCTTTCCCATACCCATACGTCTGTCCGTCTGTGACTGTGTTTCTCTCCCTCTTTCCCCCTCTGTCCCTCTCCTGACACACCTCACTCCTCATAGTGCCCCTTTATGTCTTCTTGGCCTGCCTGCCTTTGTTTGCTGCCTTTTCTACTTGTTTCTCTCTGACTTGCCCTTCCTTTCCAAGATTCTGCCTCTATCTTTGATTGCATCTCCATGTCCCCATGTCTCGGTCTCTCTTTTGGTGTCTGTGTCTCTATCTCCCTCTTTGTATCCCTCCCTCTGTCAGGGGGTCTCTGTCTCAGCCTTCTCTCCGGCTCTCTCCCTGTCCATCTCTCTGCCTTGCCCTCTCTGAGCCTCCCTCTCCTGGACCCTCAGCAGGCCAAAGTGAGAGCCAGAGCCCACCCTGCCACTGGAGGCTCATACCCCTGACACCAGCCTTGGGGACAGGCTTTCCCTGCAGCTGCTCCAGCCCCGCTTGGAGCCTGACTTCCAGGGGCTGCAGCCTGCCTTTGCCCAGCACCTGCTGAGGGCCCCTTTCTTCCTGTCCCCTCCTCTGTCTCCCAGCCCCTCCCCAATGCCCCCCATCCTACCCCCGAAGCCCTGGCTCTGGGCCCAGAACCACTCTGAGTTCCACAGGGGCCCTCCAGCACCAGTTCCACCTCCCCTCCCACCCTGCCCTGGGGCTTGCAGGCCAGGGGTGTTGACCCCACACCCACACAAGGGAAACGGTGTGGACGACGCAGGGCAAAGGAATCCGGGACCCAGTGTGGGCCACAGACTGAAACCCACGGGAGGGGAGACCAGAGTCTGTGTCACCGAGGTGGGGGTTGAGCTGGGTAGGGCCTAGTCAAATGAGGAAGGCAAGAGAGGGCATTCAGATAAGAGGAACTGAACCACCAAAGGCAGGGAGGTAAGAATAGAGGATCTCAAAGGGCAATGGCTTTAGGGCAAGAATTAAGGTTTGTAGAAGTACTTGAGGGCAAAGAGAAGATTACAAACTTCATGTGGTGGTGGGAGGTGGGGAGGCAGAAGTTTTCACCAGGGACAATGGCATCTAAGCTGGATTCTGAATTCACCCAAAGTGAGCAAGAGAATCATTCCAGGTCGAGGAATTGGAATGAGCAAAGGTAGAGAGGCACGGAGGGTCCTGCCGTGCTCGAGAAGGGTGCTGGCTCCACGCAGTGGAGGGTAAGATGCGTGAGGGACGAGGAACACAGTGAGGGGTCTAGTGTGCCACCCCAGGAGTTTAGACTCTGTCTTCCGGCTGCCAGGGATGTGCTTTGAGCAGGGCATTGGCACCGTCAGGTTTAGTTATTTTTAATAAGTCACTGACAGCTGTTTGGAGAAGGGAGTGGCAGGAGGGGAGACAGAGATGGAGGGGACCAGTTAAGAGCTACTGAGTGGTAATGAATGACAACTATAAGACGATACTATGAACAACTGATGGTACTCTTTGCAGGACTGTATGTTATGTGAATATATCTCAATAAAATTGCATTTAAAAAAAGAGAGCTACTGCGATGTTTCTGGAGAGAGCTGAAGAAGCTGCATGTGCTAGAGGGAAGGGAGGACAAGAGCACACTGGAGGGAAACTTATGAGGCAGAAGATGTGAAATCCAACCAGCAGTCAGGGGCATGGAGGAAGTGGGGGGTGGCAGAAGTTGCCAGTTGAGAGAACACAAGGAAGAGAGAGACACTTGGAGAAAAAGACCGAGCAGGTTGAGTTTGAGGCGTCTGTGGGACTTCTTGGGGTGGAACTCTCCTCCCTCAACCCCGTTCCACCCCTGGCAGCTGGAATGAGGTGAGGAGGCCTAGAGGGTGCCCAGGCAGCCCAGAGAAGCCCGGGAGTTCCCGAGGTGGAGCAGAAGCTGAGCTCGGGTCTGCTTTACTTATGGCCAGTTCCTGCCCCAAGGCAAGAAAGGGGTAAGGCTGCCTGGTCCTCTCCTGAGTTCGGCTTCCTCAGAGGCTTCTCCCCTATACCCCCTACGTGCCCCATGCCCTAAACACACACACACACACACACGCACACACACACACAGACCCACACATGCCTATACACAGACACACATATGCTTAGACACAGACATACACATTCATTTCACACACACACAGGCAGCATTGGGTCAGCAATGGCACCAAATGTTTCAGACCAACCAATAAGTATTTTCAAATGCAAATTCCCTCCCATCCACCCATTCCCCACACAACTGCTCTCTCGGAGCAGCTGGAGGCCGAGTCCCTGTGGGGGGAGGGCAGCAAAAATAAATCCCATTTTCTGCTCCTTTTCAGAGCCGGGATGCAATCCCCTACTGCCTCCCCTTCCCTCCCCTCTCCACAGATGGGGGGATTAAACTGGCCT